>LKNJ01008262.1:8236-19425 GCA_002120245.1 Maccullochella peelii | reverse complement strand
TTTTCATTAACTACATTGCTGGACTTGCAGATGCCGTTTTTTCCTTCATTATTCCCATTACTGTCATCGTAGTTTTGTATATGAGAGTTTTTGTGGTGGCTGTGTCTCAGGCTCGTGCCATGCGGTCTCATATTGCAGCTGTCACACTCCAGAAATCCGTGAAAGTAACTGCTAAAAAATCTGAAATGAAAGCAGCCAGGACTCTTGGTGTTGTTGTAGTTTTGTTTATAATATGCCTCTGCCCTTATTATTGTTTTGTTCTTTCAGGCCAAGACAACTTCTTCAGTGCTTCATCTTTCTCCTTTGTAATATATTTGTTCTATTTCAACTCCTGTATAAATCCTGTGGTCTATGCCCTTTTTTATCCATGGTTTAGAAAATCAATGAAACTCATTGTTACACTTAAAATACTGCAGCCTGACTGCTGTGACGTCAACGTACTGTAGAGAGTCTCTGCATTGGGCCTGAAATTAGACCCTCAGAATGAATAGAAAAATGTACTTGATCATGGTGATAAGTAACTGAATAACAGATGTAAAAGTCTGTCTAAAGTGACCTTTGTATAAACACTTTAACATGCAGATCATACTGTATATGTGTCTTTACATTGTGTGTGTTATAAATATTATATTCTCTAAGAATGAGTGTTTAATTCCCACTGCAACAGTGAAGCTACTCTTGTCTGTGCAGTCTGTAAGTATCAGGACCTCAAGCACAGTGTATTTTGAAGGTGTTCATATCCACATTAAAAGAAGAATAAAGTAGGAAACTGTACCCTGCTTTGTGACCCACAGACAATAGCAGACTCTAAGGACTGTATCTTCCCTGGTGATGTTGTGCCATGCCTGTAATGCTGCCATTTTGCAACAGTGTAGCTACTTTTGTTTGTTATTTACTTTGGTAGAAGCACCACCTCTAGGATTTACTATGCAGTGTGTAAGGATCAGGACTGTGACAGATATTTGTTGTGTTGGCTGTGTACTCAAGCACAGTGGATTTGAAAAGAAACTGTGAGGTTAAGGTCCCGACTTATAGCTGCATTTTGTCAGTGATCACACTCAAACACATTTAATGCCAAGAGTCAGCAATAATGGTAACCTCAGAAACCTTAGAAATAGTAAAAGTGACTGTATGATTACTGTTGTTNAAAGCATACCAGCTAAATAAAAGCAACCTTGACTTTTGGTATAATGTAGTTTATTTGTTCTGATTCCTTGAACTTCAGCAAACCATTGTATGAGCTAGACAGAACGGTGAAGTAAACAAAAGAAGGAAGATAGATGCCATCTCCAAGGGATGGTTAACATTGTGTCCTTGAAAAACAAATGAAACTGAGAAACAAAGTAATCACATAAAAAAACAACTCTATCCTCATAAACATACAAGTTAATGACAAATATTCCCATTTGTTTTAAGTCTGGACTGTGGAACATTTAACAAAATTGGATTCTGAGATCTGAAGGCTCTTGGAGCAGAATAAGGGGTTAAGAGTTGTGAAATGTAAAACAGCGCCAGACCATGCAGGGATTCAAAAGTAAACCATAGAATCTCAAATTGAATTCTGTAACAAATGGGCAGGCACTGTAATTTGGTCTGGACTAGAGTGATGTTTTCCCTACGTCGAGTGTTTGCATTCTGCGCCAACTGTAGATGAGCAATTGCTGCATCGTTTAGGCAAGATAATAATTTATTACAGTAGTCTACAGTAGTCTTGTTACATTTTTTGGGCTAAACGAGACATACAACTGTAACAATGGTACACAGCTGAAATGACAAATTACATTGCCAAGGGGCAACAGATAGAAACTGAACAAAATAGGGCCAAGGAATGAACCCTGTGGGACTCCACATGACATGGGAGCAGTTGAAGAACTAAAGTTGTCAACTGTTTAAAATAGTGCGGGACCAGGCCAGATAGAATAACCTCTTTGAACAACTTGGAGGGAAGAATATCAAATTTACAAGTTTAGATTCAGATTTAGTTTAGATTTATTATTATTAGATTAGTATTGGACACAATGTCAACCAAATCCCTAAGGGTAATGGGGCTAAACTCATCTAACAGTGTGGTGGAGGGCGAGTGCTCAGGTGAAGGTAGAAGCGAGTCATGGACAGGTGGCTAGTCAATCACAGGGCTGACACATAAAACAGACAACCATTCACGCTCAGTCACACCTACGGGCAATTTAGAGTTGTCAGTTAGTGCATGTCTTTGGTTTGTGGGAGGAAGTCGGAGTACCCGACGCATAGGGAGAACATGCAAACTCCACACAGGAAGGCCCCAGCTGGCCGGTGGGTTCTAACCCAGAACACTCTTGCTGTGAGGTGACAGTGCTAACCACTGCACCACCGTGCCGCCCTGAGATGAAATCATTTAGGATCACAGTTTTATTAGCCAGAGACCCTATATTTAGGAGGGCAGAGCTAACAGGAGAAGTGTATTTACTTTTTGTATTTCCACAAAACAAATTTAACGGACGGAGATTTGCAGCATTTACTCTGCTGCTCAAAGCACTTGCTTTAACGGGAGAGAGTGAGGTGTCCAGTTAGGGTAATGGTGTCTATTGGTAATATGGACAGGAATAACAAAAGGTCGAACAGCAGTGTGATCATTCCACAAAGGGGAGCTGATGTGAGCGAAGGGTGCGTCAGTCTTTGTTGTGGGCAAAGCGGAGGAAGAGGGTTCAAGTAGGCACATGTGTGATGTAAATAGTCAATCACGTGTGGAGGACAGAACAGCGTGCTGTGAATTAGCAGCAAGTATGCGACTACCTAGCATGTTCAGGTGAAGGCCACAGCAGCAGCTGGGGCAGCCGTTGTAGCAGTCGATGTCCCAAGACGGAGGTGAGGCAGTTCAGTGTCTTCCCATCTTGCCATGTCTGACTACCACCTCCAACCAGGTAGCCTGTGAGCTAGCAGTGGAACACAAGCATGGCCGGCAACGTGATGACGTATGCCAAACGATGGTATCCGAAATGGCTGAGTTCATGACAGATCGTTTTGGAATGTTTGGCTGTGGTGTCAATAAAATCAGACAGAAGAGAGTCCTTTATTCGCAGTTAGTCAGTCCTTTCGGGGCATAATAATGTTAAACCATTCATTCAAACATTCATTAACAAAAACTCTGGGGAGGCTTTTTTCTAGAGTGCCGTTAGCCGTTAGCTCTGCTATCCCTTAGCTTTGTTGTGTGTCCACACGGCAGCTCTCAGCATCTCAAAACTGCCAGAATCAAGCCCAGCAAGTCCAAGAGTAGTGCTGAACTATAGATCAGTTGTTGTCTTAAACAAGCACAGTGCAGGACTTCCAACTGTTTTAAGCTAGTACAAGTGAGCTTATGGAGCAGAGCGGAGAAGGCAAGATGGAATGCAGATGGAGTAGGTCACAAACACTACTGAGTGTAACTTTGTACAGTGTGCAGTGTGTGATATTACCATGTCATAGCTACATAAACATATACATCAAAACATACCTCTCTTCAACAGAATCTAAACTAAAATTCATGTCCCATACAGCCTTAAATTTAAACACAAAATATTGTTAGCACTCTGGTTTACAGTTTGTAACTTTTCTTTTTACTGTCAATTGCTTTTTTAACCATGCTAGCGGCATGGCTCTAGGGATGGCAATGTCCGCCTGCTGGTCGGCCCACCATTTCTGATTGTTTGCCATTGTCATAGTCTGTGCTTCCTCACCGTGTTCACCCTAACAATCACAACCACTAGCTTCCGCAGCCACCATTTTCATACGTTGGTGGTGCTTCCCCTTTTGCTACATGGCCAAGATGGCAACTATTGAGGATGAGAAGTGTGCAGCGTTCCATACACAACTTTCTGACCGTTATGACTACACCATCCGGGTACTGATAGTGCAGTGCATTTTAACATACTTGTCAGTGTGAATGCACTTATGCACTTCAAATAGTATAAGTATGGAATTACGTGATTTGAGACACAGCACTTTATTATCCACACCTGCTCCCCATCACTCACCTGCTCCTCATTCCCTCATCAGCCACTTCCCTGCTTATACCAGTCCCCTTCTTTTGTTCTGTGTCGGTTCATCCTGGTTTCCTGTGTACTGCTTACCCTGTGCTTAGTTTTCGTGTTGTATGTTTTCTTCATGTTTCTGTCTCCTGAGCCTGGACTTACCTGTTACCCATTGCCTCTCTACCTACCTGCTTGCCTGCCTACCTGCCTGTACGTGCGCGTAAGCTAGTAATAAATCATTGAACTGCTTGAGCCTCCCTGGTTGTTTGCTTTTGGGTCCTTTTCCCTGCCACCTGTGCTATGCATTGTAACAGAATCAACCGACCAGTCATGGACCCAGCATACAATATATCTGATGAACTGCATAAACTGAGTGGAGACCTTGAGCCTCCAAACCTTATGGAGGAAGGCACCACATAACGTGTACAGAGAGGCGACTCCGTCTTTGGCATGCCGGAAAGTGTCCTCTCATCCTTGGCTGAAGAATTCAATACCTGCGTGGATCACAGATATTCTTGGCACCCCAGAGTCTGCCCAGGGCCACAGAGCTGCCACCAGCCCCGTCAGTTCCCCAGTTGCCGGTCCGGCGGACATCCGTTCCTGGTCCCCAGTCGGTGGTGTGGCCGACATCTGTTCCTGGTACCCAGTCAGCGGCCCAGCCGACACTTGTTGCTGTCCAGCCGCAGCCTCCAGTTCCTGTCCAGCCGCAGCCTCCTGTCCCTGTCGAGCTGCAGCAAGATGCCGGATTCCCTTCCTGACCTACAGCCTCGTCGCCGGCCTCCTGCTCGTCCTCCAGAGCGGCTCCGCATGTCTTGTCATCCTCCTGAGTGGCTCCGCACATCTGGTTGTCCTCCAGGCCGTCCGCCTGAAGGTTCCTGCGCTTCCCCTGTCCTTCAGTTCCCACATCTTTTGCCCCTTTGTTCTGTGTCAGTTCATCCTGGTTTCTGTGTACTGCTTACCCTGTGCTTAATTTTCGTGTTCTTGTGTTGTTACGTTTCAGTACGGTTTCTCTGGACCCAAACACAGAGCTCCAAGACAGGAGAGTAAAGTAAAGGTGGTTTAATGACAGGAGAGCAACAAAATGGGCTGCTTTGGAGAAGCGGTCAACAACGGTGAAGATTGCAGCGTTACCTTGAGACGGGGCAAGTCCGTGTCAAAGTCCACGGGCTCCGGGAACAGGCAGAGGCTGCAGCAGACCCGAGGAGGGTCAGTGTGAGGCCTTTCCCCAAGCACAGACTGTGCAGGCCTGCACATAGTCCTTATTGTCCTTCTCCATGGATGGCCACCAAAAACACCTTTGTAGCAATGAGAGGGTGCGATAGATCCCAGGATGACAGGCAAACTTGGCAGTATGTATCCACTGCAGGACCCTGGAGCCAACAGAGGTGGGAACAAATAGGCGGTTAGGTGGGCCATTAGCTGGATCAACGTCAGAGCGCTGGGCCTCTCTAACTGTGTTTTTGATCTCCCAGGATAGAGCTGCAACCACACAGGATGCAGGGAGGATGGTGTCGGGGCATGACGTAGGCTCAGGCGAGAGGAACTGTCTGGACAAGGAAAAGTTTAATCTGCTGAAAAACAATGCCCATCGGGCTTGGCCGAACTGATATAAGCTAAGTTTTTTTGATCTGTCCACACTAGGAAGGGTTGGCTAGCCCCCTCTAACCAATGTCACCACTCCTCAAGTGCCAATTTCACTGCCAATAGCTCTCGGTTGCCCACATCATAGTTTCGTTCAGCAGGAGACAGTCGTCGAGAAAAGAAAGCACAAGGGTGTAATTTCTGGTCCATACCTGATCGTTGGGACAGCACAACTGTGTCTGAGGCATCCACCTCCATGACAAAGTGTCTAGTCTGGTCCGGCTGGATCAGAATGGGGGCAGTAGCGAAGAGTCCGTTGAGGGGAAAGGTGGGGGAGGTGAGCCTGGCGAGTGGTACTGCTACGTGGCTAAAACTCCTAGAGGGAGTAGAGGGAACAGGCCACTCTACGATAGCCTCAATCTTGCCTGGATGTGTCTTGACCTTGCTCAATGATGTAGCCCAGGAAAGATACAGAGGGGGTGTGGAACTCACATTTCTTTGACAAAAAGGCGAATCTCAAGTAGTCTCTGGAGGACTAGACGAACGTGACTCACATGCTCCTCGAGGCTCTTAGAAAAGACTAGGATGTCGTCTAGATACACAACCACAAAGCGATTAAGGAAATCCCTTAACACATCATTGATCATAGCCTGGAACACCACTGGGGCATTCAAAATCTAAAAGACCACTGTAGGAAACTGTACCCTGCTTTGTGACCCACAGACAATAGCAGACTCTTAGTACTGTATCGTCCTTCGAGATGTTGTGCCATGCCTGCAATGCTGCCATTTTGTCAGTGAACACCCCCAAACACATTTAATGCCAAGAGTCAGCAATAATGGTAACCTCAGAAACCTAAGAAATAGTAAGTGACTGTATGATTACTGTTGATTTTTTCACGTACAAACTAAAATAACACAATATACAACAAAGCATACCAGCTACATAAAAGCAACCGTGACTTTTGGTATAATGTAGTTTATTTGTTCTGATTCCTTGCAACAAACCATTGTATGAGCTAGACAGAAAGGTAAATTAAACAAATGTAAAATACATGCCATCTCCAAGGGATTGTTTCTCAGTTTCATTTGTTTTTCATGTTACATGCTTGGACACAGAAAGGAACGTCCAGGCATGCATGAGTGTGTAAAATTCCTTTACTCCATACTGAAAGTACAGAAACAAGAGCACATCAGCGCAGCGTAGCTGCATACTGTACGCTATCTAGGTCTACTGAATGACGCGTTCAATAAACGTTCCCATTCATTAACTTGCATGAAACACAAAATGTCCGCTGTAATCCTTTAAACACATTCACACTGACAATATTCTGCGTGCTCATACAACTTATATTCTAGCAAGCTACAGGTTATTACATTACTGACTTTCTTATTAGCAACGTGCTAACGAGGTGAGGTACTGTTTCAACGACAAGCTCTTTCATTTCACTCGCAGGACTCTGATACACATCTCATGTTTGCATTACGATAGTCCACTACTCTTATACATCTGTGTCGCTACTTTTATACATCTTTTCACCACTTTTACCCACCTGAAAATACAGAAACACAAGCACATCAGCGCAGCATAGCTGCATACTGTACGCTATCTAGGTCTACTGAATGACGCAAGCGCCCTCCAGCGCCTTAACTCAAAGGACCCCTAGGCTGCCCAAAGTGCCTGCGTGAGCTTTACTCAAAGTAACCATAAATTAACCAACTGAAAATATTGCAGTTGTTATTGCACATGAACATATATCAGATTACCACTGAACATAATGATAAGCCAAAACAAAACAATAATACATGAGAAATGGGGGGTGCCCAGTGTCCATTAGTATGCCCAACATTCATGACACAAAGTAATCACATAAAACACAACTCAAAGCTACTTTTGTCTGTGCAGTCTGCAAGTATCAGGATGTCAAGCACAGTGTATTGTGAAGGTGTTCATATCCACATTAAAACAACAATGCCTGTAATGCTGCCATTTTGTCAGTGAATAGTAACCTCAGAAACCTAAGAAATAGTAAAAGTGACTGTATGGTTAATGTTTTTTTCATGTACAAACTAAAATAACACAACATATAGCAAAAAAACAAATTGTAGCATACCAGCTAAATAAAAACAACCTTGACTTTTGGTATAATGTAATTTATTTGTTCTGATTTCTTGCAACTTCAACAAACCATTGTATGAGTTCATCAGAAATAGAGAGAAAAGAATTAAACAAAAGAAATAAAATACATGCCATCTCCAAGGGATTGTTTCTCAGTTTCATTTGTTTTTGAATGACAGACAAGTTAACTAAGTAATCACATAAAAAACAAGTCAATCCACACAAACATATAGATCAATTAAACATACCTCTCTTTAACAGAATCTAAACTAAAATTCATGTCCCATACAGCCTTAAAATTCAAAACAAAATATTGTTAGCACTCTGGTTTACAGTTTGTAACTTTTCTTTCACTGTCAGTTGCTTTTTTAACCATGCTAGCAGCATGGCTCTAGGGCATGGCCTCTTCTTTGAAATTTTTACCTGTCTTGTCTTTATAGTTCCTACCCTTGTTTCTCAGTCCTTTGCTGTGTACTAATAAATCATTGAACTGCTTGAGTCTCCCTGGTTGTCTGCATTTGGGTTCTTTTCCCTGCCGCCTGTGCTATGCATTGCAACAGAATGAACCGACCAGTCATGGACCCAGCAGACAATATATCTGATGAACTGCATAAACTGAAGAGACCTCTTGAGCCTCCAAACCTTATGGAGGAAGGCACCAACTAACGTGTACAGAGAGGTGACTGTCTTTGGCACACGTGTCCTCTCATCCTTGGCTGAAGAATTCAATACCTGCGTGGATCACAGATATTTTTGGCGCCCCAGAATCTCAGCTGCCCAGCGCCACATGGGGCATAGGTGGGGGGGGGGGGGGGGCATCCTACCCGGCATGAGCGCTGGATAGGATGGTGCACAACAGATCCCCATGTAGCAGATCCGTCCGAAGGGGTGGGCAGTCGCGGTGGTTCGGCACAGACATCTGAGGAAGAGAATGGATCTATTATACCCAGTGCCAAAAAGCTGTCTCCCTGTTGGATAACGCCATCAGGACCCACAGTGGCAGCCGCAACGGGAGATGGGTCAGCCACTGCAGCAGCCATTGCAGGAGTTGTCCCAGCTGAATCAAGGTCCGGTTCCTCATGGGAAGGAGCAGTATCAACCATGGGAACAGCATCGGCCACACAGTGCAGCAGGGTGAGCCGTGGCGTCAGCCGGTCGCATGGCAAAGTGATTTGAGAGATTTATGGATGGAGGCGAGGCTCCGTTAGTAGTTGTTGGTAAGTAATGTCACTTTTTGCTTTTAGGCAGTCCTTGCAGGGCATAATAATATGAAATAATATGAAACCAGTTGGTCAAGTCACACAAACTCTGGAGTGGAGGTTAGCCATTAGCTCAACTTGCCATTAGCTCTGCTATCCCTTAGCTCTGTTAAGTCATGTTGTGCTGTCAACTCAAAACTGCCAGAATCAAGCCCAGCAAGTCCAAGAGTAGTGCTGAACTGTAGATCAGTTGTTGATCTTAAACAAGCACAGTGCAGGACTTCCAACTGATTTAAGCTAGTGTTACCACCGGTACCACAGTGGCATGATAAAGAATCAACAGGACACACAGCTCTC
This sequence comes from Maccullochella peelii, assembly GCA_002120245.1. NCBI lineage: Eukaryota > Metazoa > Chordata > Actinopteri > Centrarchiformes > Percichthyidae > Maccullochella > Maccullochella peelii. Next base: position 10,184 of record LKNJ01008262.1, on the reverse strand, counting down.
CTTCAGTGCTTTACTGGTTGGTCGATCTCTCTCAGTCCCAAGCCTGAACTCACGTGTGTATGGGTGTATCACAATATAACTGACATAACAAGAGCAGACACAGCATTTGCAGTCATTTTACACTAATCAACAATATATCGAAATCATTGAATAACCCAAATACAATCATTTGATTGTAATCAACATACCTGCAATCACAGCATATAACAGGACAGGGGTGATGAACAGCAATGCACTCTCACATGAACAGGTTTCTCTGAAATGCATTAATTAAAATCCAGTAAAGCCCTTGTCCCCATCCTCTTTCACCTTGCAGTTTTAGTGAAGTGCAGGAACATATACATTCAACAGTCTCATATTCAAACATAGATGTTCTGGGTGAACTACCCCGCTGTCATGTCTCGTCAGTTATGTTAAGTTCCATGTCTGTCATGTTTCTGTTTCCTGTTCTGGCGTGTCTGTTTTATTTTGGAATGTGTAACCTCTCCTCTCGTTTCAGGTCCCTTAACTTCCCACCTGTTTGATTGTCTGCCTCGCCCTGATTGTCTCCACCTGTTTCCCATTTCCTCTTGTGTATATATTGTCTGCGTTTCCCCTGTCTCGTTGCCAGATCGTAGCCTTCGATCAAGCCTTCATGTCACGCTATTGTTTTGCTATTCAGAAAAGAAATCATTATCGTCATTAAAACTCTTTAAAAAGTCTGCCTGTTTCCGACGTCCTGCATTTGGGCCCACCCATCTTGCCAGCCTGCGCAACACCTGCCTGCGCAGGAGCGGATACTACCGTTCCCATTTATGGCGACAGCGAAATATGACGTAAAGCCGAGGGGCTTGCTGCATTTTAAATACGGCAACGCTACAACTATCAGAATCGCGTTTAACACAGGGTTATCTTACTCTTAACCTACATCATATAACCTGCATTTGAGTTTACATTGTGCAATTAGCAACACATTTATGTGCAGCACAGGTACCGTACCGATCTCTCTCAGTCCCAAGCCTGAACTGAGAGGGAATGGCGCATAGGCCCATACCAACATGCAACAGGTGACGTCGCCTTTAAAATGCATAACGATTTAGGTTTAAAACCGTGTAATTTATATTGACTGCATTAACCTCTTTCCCGTAGATACATAAAAAGTGCCCTTTGTATGTAACTATTCCATGGGAAAGAGAAACTAAAACAAATCATCAATAACTTATCCTTTCACCCCCCCTCATCTCCCTCTGATGTATCTACCCTTCTGGCCCAGTCCACTTCACTAGCCTAGGGGTGTGTCGTTTGTAGGACTCTTACTTTATTACAATATTACCACTATTACACTAGTACAACTGAGCTTATGGAGCAGAGCGGAGAAGGCAAGATGGAACGCAGATGGAGTAGGTCACAAACACTACTGAGTGTAACTTTGTACAGTATGTAGTGTGTGATATCACAATGTCATGTTGGTTTCTGTTGGTTCTGCCAGTTCCATCTAGCAGAACCAACATCATCATTCCTTTTCTGCTTCACCATGTTTACGGTTGTGCGCGAAAGATCTGGGGGACGGCGAAAAGTGGAAAATGAGCACAGAAGGCATAATTCTTCAATCTCTATGGAGAGATAAACAGAAGCAGAGGTGAGGAGGAAGGAGGGGTGGGCAGAGAAGACAGAGATAAATCAGAAAGCTTTTTGTCAACAAGCTGCCAGAGTTCAGCAGCTTCTCCTCTCTCCAGTGATGGAGACCTTGGAGGAAACTGAACTCTGCTTTCCACAACTCCTCAACTCCTCCTGCAGGAAGACGATGCGTCCTCAGTTTGAGACCATGCTGATTTACATTGTGCTGTCCTCCATCTCTCTGATCACTGCAGCTCTTAACCTGCTGGTCATCATCTCTATCTCCCACTTCAAGTAGCCAAATATTTCATTAATTTATGACACTGATAGATAGTAATGAAAAGTATTGCCT
>LKNJ01008257.1:0-18900 GCA_002120245.1 Maccullochella peelii | reverse complement strand
AGAACCCACGTGGACACGGGGAGAACATGCAAACTCCACACAGAAAGGCCTCAGCCGACCGGTGGGGTCGAACCGAGAACCAAGAACCACCATGCTGCCTCTCTTTCTTAGAATATGAAATAATATTATTTCTAACTTTGTATTCAAATTACTGTTTTTCAATGTGACATGGAAAATTAAATAAAAGAATCCCTGTAATGTTAAAGGAAGTTCATTTTGAAGATACTGAACAATGTTGTTGGTTCAAATGTCAAGTATCAGTATCGGCCTGTATAAACCCATCAGTCGGATCCTGATGTTGTCATGTGATTTGAGGAGAGGCAGCTATTTGTTGGGTTTTACCTCAGTTCATTTGTCTTCACAGATCACTCTCTGCTCCCAAAGGTAAACAGGAGGCCTGACCTCTCTGCCCATCCTCTCTCTCTGCCTCCCTCCCTCCCTCGCTGAAGTCAGATCCCTTCATAAAAAATGACAGTTGAGGATAATAGTCTGCTGTTGCCATAGGAACCAGAAAGCAGATCCTTGCACTACTCTGTTTTCTCTCTCTCTTTCTGTCTCTCTCTCTGCTGGAAAATGACAGTCAAATCTGAACTCCATGCCCCCACCCCCTCCCTCCCCCCCTGCTCTCCTTTCTCACCCTCTCTCAGCTCTCTTCTCCTCCCTCTGTGATCCTGCCTTTTTCCCCTTCCCTCCTCTCTCCGTACTACCTCAGCCTCCACGCTGCTTCTCCTCAAAGCTTAATCTCCGCTCGCTGAGCCGCCGAGTGCTACACACGCAGAAAGCGGGGTCACGTTGAGTTTATGCTTGTGCCTGCGTGTTGCTTGCCGCCGTCATTTCTGAGGAATGGGGCTGGGTTGAAATACAAGTGATTATATGATGAATGGAGAATGAAAAAATGCCCCCCACTCCCATCTCTGTACACCCCCATCTCCCCAACCCTCTAGCTGCCAATGCTATTGTCATGTGGACGCTCCTTCTGCCGATTCCTCCATCCAGAACAGCCTGATGGGGTCCATGTCACTTTTAAGTTTCAGGGGGAACTTTGAGCGTTCTTTCCAGCAGCACATAATGTATCATCAAAGCCGGGATTAAAAGGGGTTTTTTCCTCTTCTTCGTCTTTTTTTTTCATGGAGGAGCAGCTTTGGCTGCAGGAAGATTTAGGCTTATTAGCTTAAAAAGCAGGGGAAGGGAGTTTTCAACTGATGTATAGCAGACTTCAAAGATGGTTTAATCTGTCAGTACATATGCCCTGTACAGGCTATTTATACTGGGGAGCCATGTTTCTTCCAAATGACTTCCTCTAACTAGCCCACCGTAGCTCGGGGTTTTCTGTTTGTCAGTATGTCTAGACAGCTGAGATGGCTCTTTCTGCATGTTAACACCATTTTCCCTGGCTAACACATGATGAAAGTACAATGTGTTTGATGTACTCTGTTATTCACTGTCATTTTATTTTCATCTTATTGCATAATTGGCACTGATTTCTGGAAGTGCAAGTGGGAAGTTCAAAGGCAAAACGGGGAATTGAAGCATCCCTAGTAAACTTTAACCTATTTTTCTACACTAATTGTTGTTTTCTATATTTCAATTTCAAGCGCAAGTTCAGCTTTGGTTGCATAAGATCTACATGGTTGAACAAAAGCTCTCTTTTATCCTATCACATCATTAAGGCGAGCGCCGTTTTCTCTTCCCATATTTATTCCTGATAACCACAAAGAGCAATTGTTGGCATGATTGATAGCCATCATTATGGATTAGAAATGCACTTATAGTTCATCCCTGTTAATACACAGCCCTGATTCATCTATGCTTAGCAGGAGACCTTTAATGAGCACTTTTCATCATAGATTATGGAGTTTTACTCTGGATTAGCATGAAGATTTAAGTGTAGAGTTGATTTTAGGGTTCATCTGCTTTGCAAAAATGTGGAAGAAGCTGGATCCAGCAAATATTTGAAATTTTCACTTGAAAAATGACTGAAATGATTAATTGATTATCAAAATAATTTTCTTTCGATCGACTAGTCGGTTAATCGACTAATCCAAGTGTCACGGAACACTGAATTAACTAAATATTTGACATCCTCTACAACAGTGATTCCCAAACTTTTTTCCTCTTCATAGCAATTTTCTTTTCATGGCACCCCCACCCATACAACACACATACATGTGCAACCTTTTCAGCAAAAACAAACAAAACAAATAACGCTGTACATGTACGAACTAACATCAATATTAAGTAAAATATAGGTCTATTCTTGATGATTTTAAGTCAATTAGCACGTTCCCCCTAAGTCACTGTTAACTTTTTGAATATTTAAAGTATACCACAATCTATCCTTAACCTTAACCAAGTGGTTTGAGTGCCTAAAATAACCATAAAAAGATATAAATGAAGTATATTGTCAATGAACATACATTCAGTAAAAATGTTTCTTCATGTTGATAAAAGTAGTAATCCAGTCAACATTACGTTTCCCTCCAAATGTATTTGCTGTTGCCAATTAGTGGTATATAAAAGTACTTTCTAGGAGACAAGGCTGCTCATGTAGCCTGGGAACATCTTGGGATCCCCCAGGAGAGCTACAGGATGTCTCTGGTTACCTGACTAGGTGGAAAATGCAACCATATTGCCAGAAAACAACTGGCCAATTCTACAAGACAAGTTACTTTTAACAGAATCAGAATCAGAATCAGAAACATCAGAAATAACAACATTTTTTGCATCCATTGCCAGCATTTTTTTTTAAAAGTATTTGTGCATGGCGACCACGCTATGGTTAAGGTTAGGGAAAGATCATGGTCATATCAAATAAAATATGGTCAGTGTATGGTCAGGGCTAGGCAACTAAACACTTGAATAACATTAGGTAAACATTATGGTTATGGTAAAAAGAAATGGAATTGTTACATCTGTGATGGGATGCAATGTTGACACTGGACTAAATTGTGAAATCGTACAATGGATGTAATTCCTCGGGATAGTGGGCTGGCAAAATGATTGAATCGATGGATGACACTAGAAATATTAAAATCTAGAAGGGGAATTTGTCATTAAATGTATGCTTGCCAGAGGAAAGCCCTTTCCCATTCTGGACATTCCAGTGGCTAGTGCCTGGGAAGCGGGAGAAACTGTAGCCTTTGATCAGATAATACTAATAACCACTTGACAGAATTCAGTTTGGCTGGCTGTGGATATTCATGGTCCCCAGAAGATGAATCCTAATGTTTTTGGTGACTCCCTTTCCTCTAGCACCACCACCAGTCCAAAAATCACAAACAAATATCTAATTCCAAAAGTCAAATTGCAATTTAATGTATTGGAAAGAATCATGCTCCTCAGAGGATGAACCCTTTCCATTTTGGACGGTCGATTGCCATTGTCCTAGTGCCACCCCCATTCCAAAAGGTTGACTTTGCGCAGAAGATACCTTGAAATACACTGACGACATTGATGTTCCCATGGGAATAAACACCTTTGATTTGAATGACACCATGGCCTTTACATTCAATATGTGTATGTCATGCAGCTGCAGAGAAGAGTGCATAGTGTCCACCTCACAGTGAGGCAGCTCATTTGAATGAATAGCATAAGATTTAAAGTATGTCAGAGGCTAATTTATCATTCAATATAGGAAAAATGTCAAGCTATTAAATCATGTTACAAAGCATTTGTCTTCCTATCATATTAGATCACCCAGTTTGATGGATTATATAGAGTACCTGTACGTCAGCAGCTGTATTAGAAAGCACGATAGACTGAAAGAATGTAATATTCTGTAAGAATATTCAGGAAAACAACCTGAAACCTCTCCTCAGACAATGCTCTGGAGTCCTGGATTCTATTCTTGAATTGTTGTTGTGCTAGCATGAATTTTACTTATTAAACATGAAGTGTGACATTGTGATTTCATGCTTCTGACACTCTGTGTGTGTATGTGTCACATGTCTACGGAGAGCTGTTAACTGCTCTGGAAATAGAATCCCATCTTCATCTGCCCATCACACACACACACACACACACACACACACACACCCACCCAAGCAGAAGGTTTGTTCCCCAGCACTGTATTGTGATTCCATTGTGTTTTACTATAGTATATTAGTATGTTGGAATTGCTATAACTACTTTACACTGTCATTTTAGTGAAATCGTCTCCATTCTCGATAGGTACTAGATCTCTCATCTCTGGTGCTGGTTCATATTATTACTATATTCTAGAACACTTTAGCATACAGTATGTGAATCATAAGAACCAGATTTTAGCAAAAAAATGATCTAATTATCCAATGATAGTTGGAAGTGTAGCATGGATGAAATCCTATTTAGAGGCCAAAGGAGGTAATTTAGGGACTGTACAAAAATTATTGGGGTGGGGAGGGGGCTGAATGTAAGATTTAATCTAAGATTTTTTTTTATGTTATTAGAACATATTTTTGATACCAAATTATTCAGTTTTTACAGGAAATGTTTCTTGTTATATCCCAAAACCTTCTTGTTATTTCATAAAATCAACATATCTCGTTAAAACAAACATTTCTCATTATAACATGATGACTTGGTGTGTTGTTATCAGCACTTATCAAAACAAGTGCTTTACATTGAGAAAAATGACATCAAATAACAAAGTGCATCATAAAATACACGTAGGAAAAAACAACAGGGGCAGGTGGCAAAAGCTCTGTCCCCTTTAGTTTTCAGCCTGGGCTCTGGAAGAGACAGAAGACCACTGTCCGAGGATCTCAAAGGTTCATAAGGGATTAAAAGGTAATCAATAAGATCTTAAAATCAATCCAAAACAAACAGGGAGCCAATGTAAAGAGGATAAAACAGGTGTGATATGATCTTACCTCATGGTGTTAAAATGAGGAAAAGGTCCATCATTGCCTGAAGAGACGCTGTAGCTTCGAGCAATCACATAACATGATTGATAAACATGTAGCATGTGGCAGCTTTTGCTGTTGTTTTGTATGTGTGCCAATGTGTGTCAGTGATCAGTGACTGTCAAAGACTGGGCTACGACTCAGTATCGGTCTACGCAGTGCTGGCATGCTGCCCCACAAATGTTAAAGTGTATTCTACCCTCCCACCTCCACCTCCTGACAGTGCAAGCGATATGCACAAGGCCAGATACAGTGACTGACGTTAGGGATGATGGTGTGCTTAAATGTGCATTATTCTCTAAGACCTGCCTACTCTTCCTGACCACATACTGTACCTTATGAGGCTATGTGCCTATGTTTCAATGTATGCAGCAAACTTAATAACCTAATATATTCAGTATGAATATCCACCACCAACCCTGCACCTCCACCCGGACCAGAGACCGAATACTGCTTGGATTGTTTCATTTGCTACGTGTATTCATTCCGGACAAAAACATATTTTTTACTATTACTAGTAAAAGTTGCCTGTAGATGTGAATGTGATAGCCCTGTGATAGACTGGTGGTTGTAACCACCCTGTCGCCCTGGGACAGACTCCAACCAACCTGATAAGCAGTATAGATACAGTAATGGATGGATAGTATTTCAATTGACCGTGTCCCAAGCATCAAATAAAATTTAAACCATATTTAAACCAGTCATTGTCTTTTTTTCTAGCCAACACGTCCTCCAACCTAAACAACAGAATAGGTCATTTGTCAATGACTCCCAAAACAACATATATAGGCATACCGGACCTTCATCGTCATGGTAACAACAACACCTGGTTAATGTTGTTACTTAAGTTACATAACGTAAGTGGTATTTTTGGGGAGGACAGTCTCTTTCTAGCAAATGTAGGCTGCAATCTCTCGGTGTTTTAACGAGATACGTTGGTTTTGTGAAATCACAAGAAAGTTGTGTGATATAACAAGATAAAGTAATATGTTATAAGAAAGGTTTATTGTAAAAACAGAATAATTTGATATCAAGTAATAAAGAGAAAATATGTCATAATAACATGCAACATATCGTCTTATAATGAGAAAAGGATTTTAAAAAACGAGAAAAGTTTCCCTATTATAACGAGCAACTGAGTTTTTTTGTAATGGTGGCAGCAATACGCTGCCGGAGCTGGGCACAGGCGGCAGCTCTGTGGCTGCTGGTGATCTTAAAGGGGCCCTGTGGAGTTTTCATGTAAAGACACAAAAGTTGTCTTGAATGCATTTCCTTCCTCATAAAGTAAGTATAAGTATTTTAAATCCAGCAATGGAAATGTGTATCACTTGTTCATCAGTAATTACTTCAAAGTTCCCTGTTTTTTTATGTATATAATATAGCTTACAGGGGAATAATGAAATAAGTATAATCTAGAATGACACAAAGTTAACAGGCCTTTCTCTGCTCTCCCTAAAAATTTAGACTGCCCTCCCTTCAGCAAAAAGAAAAAATGCATAACCCTACCCCCCCTATATTACCGCCCACCCCCTAATACTTTTCCAACTGTCCCTTAGGCTGCACACAAGTGAATACAAATGTGATCATGTAGTATTTATCAGTATAATGGAGGGCAAAAGTTGAAGAAATATATGCACGTATCTGTTTAGAAGCTCTATCTAAAAGCATATACCACGTTAGAGGCACTCAGAACTTGTTGTGAAGTGTTGTGTGACTTTAATGGATCTCAATGACAAAATAGCTTGTGAGCCATTAGTCATTGATCTATTTATGGCAAGACATTTAATAGATGTAAGCAGTTCAATCAGGAGAGACTTAATTGCAGAGATGCTTAAAGAATAATACAATTAATTTATTGACAGATTGCACAATAGGAAAGTTGAAGAAAGTGAAGAGTGTTTGGCGATTACACCCCATGGTGTAAGGGGGTAGTGATGCCGTGAGCTGTACAGGATTATCCCCCTGCTGGAGTTTAGACACTGGTCGTGGCGGTGAAGGGATGAAGAGAAATGGCTGAAGATCTGGGTGGATGAGATGTGGAGCGGGACTCACTGGAAGGACCAACTGGGAAGACTGGTTGTGATGAAGGCTGGAGGTGAATGGGGTGGAGGAGGGTCGCATCGATCTGACACTGATATGACAGCTGACAGCAGCAGAGAAACAAACAGTCTTTAAACTCTGACAGCAATGAGATGATTGGTAATAGAGGTCGTGGCAAAATCTGATTGGTTTAACTGAAAGAGTGAACGCCCTCAGTCAGCTGATTGAGTTTGGAAGCCAGAACAGACACAGACAGAGAGGGGGAGAGTAGATCACAAACAGAGTAGCATGAAGATTAGCAGTATTGCTGATTGAACTTACGCTAAGCTTCATGTTTGAAAGATTTTTTGAAGGGCTTCTGCCATTGCTCAGGCATTAGTTAGCCGACATATTTGCACCAAATGTTATTGAAGCCACTTCTATTCACACATTAAATCAAAACTAAATAGGCTAACATGCTACAGTAATTGATATCCTGTTTTGTGATGAATGGACCTTGGGGGGCACTTGTGTCGTGATGGGTGAAGAAAGAATGGAAAGCTGTTGCATGCAGCAGACCACTGAACAACAGTCTTGAGCTTCACTTTTCTTCCCTTAAATACTGGATAGTAATGGCCACCTGGATTTCAATAGTCTGTCACTGTAACGTGGACAAAGACAAAGAATAAAATCAGACAAGAATCAAATGGAGAGATTAAAATATATATTTTACAAAGCTAGTTATCTTAATATCCAAATGTGCTCAAGAATTCACATAAACAAAAAACTTCAAATTAAAATGCAGCTACGTTAAATATCACCAGCCAGTCACGAGACATCATCAGGTTGAGACAAATGTGTTTTGCCACTGTTAGCTAGCTAACGTTCCCTAACGTAATGTTCGGATGCAGTGACACAAAATGGATCCATTTTTTTAAATGAAAAAGTGATGTGGGAGACAACCCTGCGCCATAAAAGCTCCAAAGAGTGTGGTGAGGAAATATGACCCTGAATACATTAAATTTAGAATCATCATGACAGCACAGTGTGTTGAATGTGGTGAAATCCGGTCAAATGAGGCGCTAAAACCATTTTTTCTAATTAATTTGGGAAGGTGGTCCTCGGAAATGTTTAAACAATCAGAAGTGGGCCTTAAGTTACAAAACTACTGAAAAGTTACTTAACTAGACTACTGAACTACTGAAATGAAGACGTTATTTGTGCTGAACAACACAGCAGTATAAACAGTGATGCGTTCAATGATGTACGTACTGAAGTGCAGTTGAATGCTGAAGCGGTTAGAAAAAAGTGAACAAATTACATTCTCAGTGACTGTGTCTTTGAACTGAACCAAATGAAACAACTGGAATCCGCAAAGTGATTCATGATTTCCACCTCTAACATAGCCACCATAGCTTTGCACTAGCTGACCTGCACATCCTCAAAAATGTAACTACACACTGGGGCTACAGCGGCTATGGAAAAACCACGTGGGGACCTCATAACTGTGATGGTCAGCTTGGACTGCTTGTACTTAATCCTACAAATTTCTGATTCCCATCGAGATAGATGATAACGAGCCTTACACACCCATGGTCCACCCACACAGGTGTTTTCACTTATTTTGACTGATTAGACCTTGTCAGAGGACTGTGTGGGTGTGCACAGACTGTGCTTAACTGACATCTTTCTGACCCTCTGATTAGTTTTTTGCACCTGTTAGGGAGGGAGAGGTAACACCTTTATCAGTCTTTCTCAGTCTTATTGGTTCATGAAGGTTGGTGGACTCACGTAATAGACTCTTTTCACAGTTGACATTTTGACTTGTCAAAGCAGGAAAAGCACAGGTGGAATTAATAAGATTAATGGTGGCTGGGGCACTTAATTGAGTGGAGCCATCGTTAATGTTATTACTTACACCTGTGCTTTTCCTGCTTTGACAAGTCGAAATGTCTGCCGTGAAAAGGGTCTATTCTAACAAAACTCTGCCCAACTTAACCTGAGTGGAGATCTAATTAGCCAGGGCCTTTAAGGAAGCTGAAGTAAGATTCAGTAGTCTTAAAATAGAAGTAGGCAAAATAGAACTTAACAGGATGTAACTCCATGTAAATAAGTATGTGTAGACTGTCGTTCTCTGTATCACACAGTAAACGCAATTAAATTAAAGCATGGCTTCACGTAAGATACTGTCAGGATCTGGACTTTTAGTGTTATGATTTGGACTCTTAGTATTATTTTGTGGACTCTTCGCCTGTTCCTGTTTTATTTTGAAGTTTTGGTTTGTCTTGGTTCTGGTGTGTTTCTGCCCTAGTGTCTCCCCTTGTGTTGATTGTCTGTTGATTAGCCTCACCTGCTTTCCTTTGTACACCTGCTTGTGATTCCCTCGTTTGCCCTACCCTATTTGTACCGGTTCTTTCCCTTTGTTCCTTGTGGTGTCATTACCCTATGTCGCGTGAGCTCTGTATGTCTGTGCTTTTGGTTACCTACCTTTTGAGTTTAGAGTGTTCGGTTGTGTGGGTTTTCTGTGTAGCTCAGTGGATTTTTGGATATCCTTATTGTGAGTACTGTGAGTGCTGCCTTTTTGTGTTGGATATCGGGTCCTGTGTATAGACAGTTTCCCTGAGCCTCGTGTTACCTGACCCGAACCCAGACTCATCTGTACGTTCACCTTATTGCCTATCTGCCAATTCCTGTTTATATCGTACAATAAACCTGTGAAAACATGCTTCAAGCTTCCTCCTTTGTCGGCGATTGGGTCCTCTCTCCTAAATGCCCCATGACAGATGCACCCATCTGGTGTTGCAGGTTAATCTATGAATCTAAACCTATGGTGGGACTGCCGTTATCTTGCATTATACATAATATAATATTATTGTATGACACACATTTTGCTTACATTTATGTACTGTTTGAGACACATTTATATCATTCAAATCCAAAATGATGCAAACTCATCATCATTTATGCTACTGCCCACTGACATGGTTTTAAAGCGCCAAATGTCTTAAATGCACATATTTAGATCAGGAAAATCAATTCTTTTCAGGGGGGGCATGCCCCCGCACTGCCCTAGCAAGCTCAGTTTTTGGACCTCGGTATTTCTTGCGTACGGCCCTGACTTCATAAGCTATTCAACAGTTTGCATCATATCTTTTTGGTTGTGTCATATCCTACATACATAGGCCTACTGTACATTGGCACATCTTACACATGAAGGCAGGTGAGATTCAACCCTTTCCAATGAGAACATTATACTAAAATATGCATCAGACTTTGACCAGATCAAGCAAAAGGCCCTGAGAAGGACCATTCATAGGGTTAGGGGGTTAGGGGGATTTACTGTAGTCTATTCAAAGATAGTGTTGCTGCTAATAGGTCCCACTTTAGTCTTTACATGCTTATTTGTACATTATGTGTGCTTAGACTAATATTTACAATACACAAGTTGGTTCAGTGTCATGTGAAGTGGCAACACGTTACAATGAGGGGGGCCCACAAACCAAAAGTCTAGGGCTGGCCCTGGGAGTGCCAGCAAGAGTTTCCTGACTGAACTTTATACATTCATTATCATGATCGGAAATCATATTAGCCTCTAAATCCAATATAGCGTATGTTCTATATCTGCCGTCCACATCTCATTTCCCTGAAAACCAGTGGGAGTACTCTAACAAGCAGAGGTGCCACACAGTGACTGAGGTATGCATTAGGGTAGCATATGGTGTCTCAGAAGGTGTGAGGCCGGATTTAGCTCCTCTTCACATCTGATGGCTGCTCTGGTGGGGGTTAGAAGTGTGGAAAGAGCTCTGCAAGTGCATGTTTAACAGAAAGTATAGACTATAGTGTCCTGGATGATCCAGTTGGCTAAGGAAAAACAGGTGCCCAAGGTTTAGTCTTGGCCTCCCATCGTCTCCTGTTTTTCTCCACTGCAAAGGGTTCGAAAGAGGAAAACCAATTTGTCCATGACATTACTAAAATAATACATTCTTAACTCGCTAAATAGAGACAGAAGGTAGAGGAGGACCTTTGGCAGCAAGGGTGGACAGACAAAAAAGGAGGGAAAAAGAGCTGATAAGGCCAAAAGGAAGTGCAGTGAAATGATGTTCATCAAGGGCAGCACTGCAGCGGCAGCCCAAAACTCATTGTGGTCTGGCAAGGGGTCAGCCAGCATTGTTTGGGACACACGCCACTTCAAGTGGGCTGAACAATGACAGTTGTCTCCATCACTCAGACATCATGAATCAAACATGAATGCTTCAGACACTGATCGAGTTGTGCAATAGTCACACTAGGTATTTTCTTCAGATTTTCTAATGGAATACTGTCAAATTCCTGTCTATCCACCGAAACTAAATTTTGAATGAATTTAAGGCAAAACGTGGGCCACACAACTGAAGACTTGTATGTCAATTTATTTCTGTAAAAACAGATTAATTAGGTGTTAATGAGATTCACGAGAGTAGGTGAGTCAAGTTTACATTGAAGCACTCCCAGTAGGTCGCTAACTCAACATACCCTCATTTATTCATGTATTCTCAGTGGAACAAACTTGGGGGACTTAAGGGGCCAGTATGCTTCTTGAAAAGTGCTTGTTGGATAGTCGAATAACTTCGGAAACCCCACCCCCACACACACCTTTTGACATTAGATTAGGGGTGTGCTGTGTCATTTATGAAGTTTTATAACTAGGTTCGGGAACAAAGACCGCGCCTTGAACACATTCCATTTCTGCACAAAAGTATTTAAGCACACCTTATCCGTTCACTTCCCCTTTGACTCCATTTTCACATCCCTCCCCCCCAAACTCCTTTTTTCTTTTCTCTCTTTTTCTCTCATCTCAATACAGGAACCACCGGGGGCCGAATAATCCGAGAGACGGCTCCCCCACTCAGAGTCTCGACCCCCCCCGGTTCCCTTCTGTCTTCCCGCCACCAGCTGACACCAGTCCATCATCATACTCCGTCCATGACCCTGATTCCTCCCCTCATCCCATACCCTTCTTCCCTCCATCACTCTACCCCCATCCTTCAACCCCCATCCCTTCACCCCTCGACCCCCATCCCTTCATCCCTCATCCCTCCCTCCGGACCCTTAGTCCTTCCCTCCTACATCATCTTTGCTCTCTTCCATCCATAATATGCAATAAACCATTCTAAATCTATATCTTTGTTGGCGTGGTGAACTGTAAATTTCCCAATTTCTTGACACAACTATTTCTGTCACTTATGTGACAGCCAAGTGAAACACTATGAATGTATTCCAGGAGAGACGGTCTGAAAATGTGCACCATTATACACATATTTAAACCATATTGTGTCTCCCCCCTCTCTATGACACTTAGCCTTCGAGTGTATCCATTCAGAACATATAGAAACACTTTAGACTTCCAGAGTGGTCGGACGACCACAAACTAACTCTGAGCAAGCATAACCCGACCTTACAGGCTAACCAACTACCTTAAGCACACATGGGCTTATATTTAGGTGTTCCAAGAGCACAGATACATATCAGTCAACCAGTTTATGTGCAATGGATTATTTTGTGAATGTAGAATTCACAGCAAAGATTTTGGCATCTAGGCTCTGCCCTCGTCAGATGATCGAAAGGCTGCCTTTCATTGCAGCAGTCTCCCCAGCTCCCTGAAGCATCTGCAGCCGGAGAAGGGTTATAAACACTTGTCAAATGCTAAAAGTGATTTCACTGTAGTTTTAATCGTATCCTTGACTGAACTTTTTTTTTAATGACTTTTTGGGCATTTTGCCTTTATTTGACAGTCAGTGTAGAGAGAGACAGGAAAAATGAAATGGACAGGGGTATGACATCCAACAAAGGTCAAGTCAAACCGTGGACATTGCGGTATCTATCTATCTATGTAAAATGTCACAAACTATCCAAATCTGAGTCTTTTCCTTTTATAACTTATTTTAGATTAAAGAAATTGCACCAATAGGGGAAGTCTAAGCTTCAGTGGAACACACCTTACATAATAGAGAAAACCTGCAAAAAACAAGCTATGCTGTACAGTGAGAAACCATCCCTCAGGTGATGTTTTCATAGTGTTAAATCAGTGATAGCCTATTATTATCTGCACAATGCTACAGAATAAGGAATTTTGCCTTATGGACAAAGATAAAGTCATAGTCTGAGGGGGAAGTGAAGTCTTTTTGGTGGGTTAGCCTGACAATACCGTATTTTAGCATAATACTTTACTGCATAATTTGTTATACAAAAAACTTTATGAATTGAGAGGAAGTCATAAAAAGATTGTGATGTCAGAGCTGTTGAAGTTTGTGTGTGTGTGTGTGTGTGTGTGTGTGTGTGTGTGCAGGATTCTGGGTTACACCTGGTTACACCTGTTCTCAGCCTAAATATTTGGTACAGTATTTGAGACTTTGAGGAAATGACTTTCCATTACAGTAAAGTGTTTGAGTGAGACTATATAATGGTTGTACAATATCTTCAACATCACAAAAGATGGATGCTGGAAATGAGGGAACGGTGTGTGTGCGCGTGCGTGCATGTGTGTGTGTACAGAGTCGAGGCTGGGAATGCTGTGTGCGGCAATTGGCCTCCTTTGATCTCGCCCTCTCCCTTGTCCCATTTCAAAAGAATGCCCTAAGAAGAAAAGTGTGTGTGCTGGAGGGGAAGGAAAAAAAGGTAGGGGGAGGAAGAAGAAGAAAAAGAGGAGGGAGGGAGGGGAGGTGGTGAGGACCACTGAAGTGTGAAGAGTGTGCAACTTTCTTCCACTGTCTTTCATTGCTCTCTCACTCTAAGAATGCTATTATGTCTGTGGAAAGTGGGAGAACGAGCAGGCGTTTGCTCTCTCTCTCTCCCTCCTCAGTTTCTTAATATAGGAAGCCGGTTCCCACAGGCTGAACAATACGTTAGCCAAGCGGAGCAGCATTGTCTGAGGGGAGGATTTGGTGGAACTGAAACTATACGTCCATAGAGGAGCTGCTTATGGCTGCAGGGGACATGTATAGGAGCTCTATAGTACAGAAGGAGGCACAACCAATATGGCTTTCACAAGGCCAATATTAACTCTACATGTTGAAGCTAACAAAGTGTTTTTAAGTATTTGTCGCATTATTTTACAGACTGATGCCCTTGAAGCTGACGAGAAAAAGTAGAGAACAACACAAGTTATATGTTAAGCAAATATCCCCCCTGACATATCCAAAAACGTATATATCACCGTAACCCTGAAAATAACTGCAAGCTGATATGGTCCAGTATGTGTTGGGCTGTCATGTATATACCACTGTGTCTAATTAATACTGCAGCTTTGAAGAGGACGATGTTGATGTGTTTGAGACCAGCTATATGATCCTCCGTAGCACACACTGAAAGCTCTTTACAAAGACCTTTGTGAAGAACTGCAATTTTCACCTCTCTCTCTCTCTCTCTCTCTCTCACAACAGCCAGATCCAGAGGCAAGGCAGGGCCAGCCAGTAATAAGCCAGATGATGATGATGATGATACATATAGAGGATTGGTGGAGGAGGAAATTACAGATGCTATCAGCCAAGTTCAAGAACATGCTTTTTTTCCTACCCTCTCCCTGTCTCTCCTTCCTGTGATTCCTTTTCTCTGCTCTTTCTTCTTCTACAGGCTGCTGCACAAATGGCAGTCAGCAAAGTATGCGACTCTCCATTCACAGCAGTCAGCAAGGGGTCCCTCACTTCAAATCAGCCCTGCTGTTTACAGGATTTGAACACCCCCCGCCCCCTGCCCCAATCCTTTGCCTCCACCTTAAACACCCCCACTATCCCACTATCGTTGAGCAGTTTGGACTATAACATAACATAGCAGGGTGATTGTAGAAAAATCAACCATCACCCTGTCCAGCTTGATGAAAAGTGCATGGACATTTCCAATTTTGAAAATGTTCTAAACCTTTCAGAGATTTCCCCTGAATTTAATAATCCTTACTGTGTTAATGTCACATCATTCCAACTCATGTGTTCAAGTTTTGCTTTTTGTCTTGGAGTCTTCAAAACGCCCAGAGCTGTGAAAGTAGAAGTTCCAACAGAGACCTTGTGCATACAGTATTACAGTTCTCCTGGCTCTTTATATTCTACTTACACTTACACAGTCAGTATACAATAGAACAGCTGCAACAGTCCACTTGAAATGAGCTACAGTCCTGGTGAAATGTGCATCAGCCAGTACAGGTGCACACAACAAAGGCAATTTTTTTGTATTATTATTTATGTTTGTTTTTTTTATTCAGTGTGTGACCTGTGTGTTCTGTTTCTTTTTCTTTTTAACAATAATATCCCCATCTCCCCTTTGTGTACCCTCCATTTTTCATTAGTCTTTGACTTCTTTAAATGGCAAGAAATCCAATGTGCACCTGAATATGTACCAAGAATTCCAATCTTCTCCAATCCACTTGAACTTGAACAGTGTGCTAATTTTTAGATTGATATTTTTAATACTTTGCTGAAGTAATGTGAGCAAACTGCATGGTTTAATTTCTTGTAATTCAAACTAATTTCGCCAGTAAAGCTGAAGACATGGAGGGGGCCAATGGGCTTTAGGAGAACAGCACACAGGACCGCAGTGGTGGGGATGTGGGGTTGTAAGAGGCTTAGGCCGTGGCTCTGTGTGTGTGCGGAGTGTGTAGTGCAATGTGTGTTTAGCTATAGTTGTGAGGACCTTCTTTGACTTACTTCACTTCCTAACACCAGACCGGAAACAGCCCTGCGTTAAAACAACACAAGGGGCTGTGATGGTGGGGTAGTGTTGTTACAGGTACAGGTGAGACATGAAACACAACCCAGGAAGTCCAATTGGCTTATCACACACCATAACACTGCATATAAATGCAACGCTCTGAGACAGGATTTTACACTTCTGGAAAGTTATCACTGTGATCTTTTTATCTTTTATATATCCTTATTGTTGTGATGGTCGCGAGGTTAACAGCAGAAATACAGTGTTACAAATTAATCTACCAGGAATGTTCGCATGCATGTTTTTGATTGGCTACCATGCCTGGCACGTTGTCTGATTATGCTGAGTTTTGGTTCAGCAAAAGTTGAGCCACATTCAATGTTTTTGACGAAGGACCCCCCCGGTGCCCTCTGTGTTGGCACCCTCAACGCGTCAAAACATTGAGGGGAATGCAGCCATACGCCTGGGCCACACTGCCTACTTCCACCAGTACGTGATAGCTACCTAGCTAAACTGCTGCGGCTCGCAAGCTGCTGCGGCTTGAGTTAGCCTTTGATGATGGCCATCAATAATAGAATGTCTCATTTCATGTCATTATAAATTTAATTTAGATTTAGTTTAGACAAAAAAAGGTTAAGAGGCTTGTGCTCACTTGTAACTGGGGAGTTAAAAACACATTTTTCGAGAAAGGTATACTGTTCCTGGTTTGATGTCAATATGACTGTTCTTAGCAAAAATAGACAGTGAAAATAATCTGTTAATAAACACCGACTCCCCAGGTAAGATGGCTGCTCTAACCTGTTAGTATGGGCTTCGAAATGAAAAGCAAGAGGTTCCGTGATGCACACGAGCTGTTCAGGTAAGCGCTGTGGCCCAGGCGTTAGGCCCACTGCATGGTTCTCGCACCAGGCATAAAGACTGACAAGACTGACAAAATTTGAAACATCACAGTAAAACACACTGCTAATCAGATGGCCAACGTTTTGACTAACACATGAGGAATGATGGAGCAAGCAGACAACAAGATACATGTAAAATTTTGAATATGTCACATGCAGCTTTTCCTGCTTTCTTCTTCTATAGTGGCCTTCCTGTGTCTATTTGTCCACAGCGGCATTATAGCTCCCGCAAGGCTGAGAACGAACCTTGTGTGAGCATGCTAACAACTTTAACATTTAACATTAACTAACTAAAAGATTGAAACCTGCATTGTTTACATCCATGTTTGGTAGCTTGCAGTCGTCTTCTTCTTCCATGCCTTTGCCGGCACATTTCTGCATTTCTTGGCATGTTACCGCCACCTGTAGATCACTGGAATAGTGTGAAGCCATTGGTGTAATGGAGTTGGAATGTGTATCGTCTCACCCGCATGTACGAGACAAACAAAATGGGGACCCATTCATAGAGAAACTGCTCCATAGCGCTACTAGAGGAAAATATCCTCACTGGATGATTATGCTCATCCTTATATCTTTGCAGGTACATTTGGTCCTCATAGTTGTAGGAGTAAGTATACACACACACACACACACACACACACACACACACACACACACTCAAACACACACATCTTTCTCTTTCATACATACATCTTCCTCTGTCCTCCTCACTGGAGTTTTATTTAATTTTTTTCATAGGGGGGCTGCCACTCCTATGACCCTGCAGCTGCATTTTGGGCTTCCTCAGTGGTTCTCAAGGGGCAAATAAAACCCCATTATATCTTTGAGGGAGGGCCGTATTCAGGCTGTCATGCAGACGCTCAGATGAAACACAGCATAGCCACACAATCACAGGCTGCTCCGGTGAGAAATGAATAGCAGCCGTTGGAAACAACCAGGTGGCTCACAAAGGTTTTTACAGACGGGTGGATCTACAAATTCCCAAACTAACAGGATCAAGGGTGATATGTAGACTAACGAAATCTTGCTACTGAGCTTTTTTTCTGAAAACTCAGGGTTGTTCATGTGCAGAGCTGAGGCATCAAGCTAATTATCCCCTGTCTGAAAGGGCTGCAGTGCCTGTTCATCATCACTGCAGAGGCATGACAAGTTTTACTTTAAGAATTAGCTTGAATTTCTTGACTGATTCATGACTGATGATCATATTATTCTATGTGACAGTATAATTATTCATAAGAGAAATGTTTGACTGCCTATAATGCAGACTCTATCTGCCATTAGAGAAGCTGATACTTCTTTTCTTAAAGCAATTACCTGCAGTCTCAGTGGATTGCAGTAGTGTTTCTATTAATTGTAGATTAATTGTAGATAGCTGCTTCTCATATTCTATTACACATAGCGCTTATAATAACACATATGGAGCATAACAGGTTAGTGTCAATAAAGGCATAGATTTAATATTATTGCTTTACATAAAAAGGAATATGAAAAAACAAAGCTGCTAAAGGTTCAACCTGTAAAACAAGCAAGACTGCAGACATTCATGCTGATAAAGTAGACTTATAATTCTTTATCCAGCACAACTTCAACTATAATGCCATGCATTAAAGATAAAAACAATGTATAGGTGGTAAACAAATAGCAAACCCAAAGAGAACTAGCAAAATTACCTTTAAAAGAATATAAAATGAAGAAACGTGCCTCCAAGCATTGTCCCTCTCCAATATATAGTAAATATGATGTATAAGTCACGTGACTGATTTTGCACAGAAAGGTCTTTGCTTGAACTGACTCTAATGTGTCGTTTAAATTAAAGAATTAAAGCATCGTATTTAAAATCTCATAATCATCATTGTAAGTTACATTTCCCTCTGTCTTATTATTCAGTCTGTAGATCTTTCCTCTAAGTTTGTGCCAGAGTTGTGTTGATAACAGTTTGAGCAGAGAGGCTCTGGCCGCCCCTGCAGACGACTGCAGCCAGCTGCCATATGACATGCTGCAGCCGTCTGCGCTTGGTTGCAGACACTGTTTGTTTTTCTTACAGATAGTTGCCGGGGTTGTTTAATGCTCGCATGAACCGCGCTGCCTGATACAATCGCTATGTGTGTGTGCCACAAGCATGACACCACCACAACCAAACCATAAAAGGCCTCATATTACAGACTATTTATATGCAATTGCGTGGAACTGCATAAACAGTGTTTGTAGGTGTTTTGTAGCCTTTTTTTTATCTCGCCTGCCCGACTGAATGTGCCTTTTTAACCCACCCACAAGGAGATAAGTACAATCACGGGGCACTTATCAGTCACTACAGACACTGAGGAAACCCACAGGGACTTTATCCAAACAGCCACTTGTCTACTCATACTACATCTATTTCTGCTGGGGTTTTCACATTTTTTTGTACATATATATCTATATAT
>LKNJ01008256.1:4183-14377 GCA_002120245.1 Maccullochella peelii | reverse complement strand
TCTGGTTCACAGCGTGCTGCATCTGATCTGGGATCTGGTTCACAGCGTGCTGCATCTGATCTGGGATCTGGTTCACAGTGTGCTGCATCTGATCTGGGATCTGGTTCACAGCGTGCTGCATCTGATCTGGAAATCTGGTTCACAGTGTGCTGCATCTGATCTGGGATCTGGTTCTCAGTGTGCTGCATCTGATCTGGGATCTGGTTCACAGTGTGCTGCATCTGATCTGGGATCTGGTTCACAGTGTTGGTACTCACACATGTTGAGCTGTCTGATGAAACTGGCCATGTTGTTGTGTTTGAAGAACTTTGGAAGAACTTCTTTAGAGAACCGACCCTGATCAAACACATGGAAACTGGTTCCACTCTGACACACAACACAGAACACACAGATAAACATCAGTATTAACAACAACAGCTGCAACAATCAGTCAATTAATCAATCAGTCAATCAATCGATCGATCAGTCAATCGGCAGAAATACCATCAGCAACTATTCTGATATTCAATAATAATACTTGGTAGATGTAGCTCTAATAAAAACAAATAAAGAC
This sequence comes from Maccullochella peelii, assembly GCA_002120245.1. Classification (NCBI taxonomy): domain Eukaryota; kingdom Metazoa; phylum Chordata; class Actinopteri; order Centrarchiformes; family Percichthyidae; genus Maccullochella; species Maccullochella peelii. The sequence continues at coordinate 13,824 of LKNJ01008256.1, read as the reverse complement.
ATCAGAGACTCTGATGTCCAGATAAACTGAGTCTCAGTCCCAGTTGGACTAGTTGAGTCTGGTCCACATGTGGTCCAGGTTTAGTTTCTTTGTAAAGTTTACCTGGTTAAGTTAAGTTCATCTCTAATCAGATGTGAATATTTTATTTTCGTTGAATTAATGACTGTTTATCTCTGATGTCTAAATCCTCTACTGATATCTCATTATCTCTGACCAGCCTGTTAGCATGTTAGCTCAGTTTGTGTACGTCACCTCAGACGTTAAACCTGTTGAAGCTAGCAGCTAATTGGCTGTAACCCAGCCATTTATTCTTTATTAACCTCTGTCTACTCAAAGTTAACTGTCCTCTGAAGGACTGCTACCTGTTAGCTCTCTGCTAGGCTAGGCTAGGCTAGGCTAGGCTAGGCTAATGTGTGTACCGGGCTCCAGCAAATGAGCGGATCGGTGTCCGGGTCCTCCACCAAGGTCCACAGTTTGGTGAGGAAGGCCGGGACGTTACCGCCGCTCAGCACCGCCCCTCCTCCGGGATACTCCATCACAGAGATGAAAATCAAACACACTTCGGATTATTCAACTAAAAACACGGCAGCTAATCGGAGCTAATTATGCTAACAGTTAGCCTGCTGCTAGCGCCAGCCACTGCTCAAAGATCTCCAAACAAACTAACGTTAACTAACTGCGACACTGAGTTGGACTGCCGTCTGATCCGGATCACAGAGAGCGCGGTCCTGGTCCTGGACTCTGTCGGTCTTTGCAGGTCTCCAGCTGATTTAGTCAATTTTATTTATATTAAACTCCGCAGTGGAAAATTTCAACAAATCCAATAAAGCAAACAAGTGCGTAGCTAGCTGGATGTCGCGCCGAGATGACGTCACGTTAAAATGTAACGTGAACGTTTGGTCGCGTTGTGACGTAAAGAGCTGTAATCTGGATTATTTCTAATTTTAACACACTTCAACTGCAACATTTAATATGTAATGAGATGTTTGAAGTGCTCCTGTTTATGTTTATTCATATTTTACTCATTTTTATTAGTTTGTGTTTTCCCCATTTTCTCTGTCTGGTTGTCAATCATCTGATGTGACATTTGATATTTCTCATTTTAAAACAAATCTTCAAGCTGATGAATAAAAGATGTAAAAGTCAAATGATCAGGGGATTAAAGAGGAAACTTTTCTCTTTACGATAAATAAACAGACTCCATTGTCTTCTGTTTCGATTTCACCCAAAAACTAAACAAGTTTACTATTCACACAAACGGTTATATCGATTATAAAAGTTAGAAACTCTCAAATACAAGACAAACCGCCCTTATGCCCTTAGTCTGGTCTGTAAGGTTTAGTTTGTTTGTTTGTCTGTTTAAAAACGGTTTTAAATAACATTTCTATCAATTCTACTGCAATCAATTGATCAGCACGAACTTTTTAAATAATTCATATAATCACAACATTAACCAAAAGCACATTTCCTTAAATTATGGTATGTTAAATCGTGTTTACAGGTGACCTAGAGTTACAAATATGTGTAGTACTGGTAGTGTGGTACTGTTTGTACTGGTACATCGTGGCCTGTACCCCTGGGCCTTGTGTTGTTGATGTTGTGTCCTATATTTATTGTTACACTATTGTCTTTAATAAAGTGTTAAAAAAAAAAGTAAACCCACCGGTTGTGACGTGTGACCTTTAACCTTTCTGACTCCCACGTGCTGTGTGATGGAGGCGAGCAGCAGCGGAAACATGCGGACGACCGAACAGAGAAAAGAGACGAAAAATGTCCGAGAGAAAACTGTGAAGAAGAGGAGTAAAGAGGAGGAGGAAGAGGTGCAGAACGAGGTAAGGCACAGACAGACAGACAGACAGGAGAGGAGAGGAGGACTGGGTTAACTGGGAGAACTGGGGAGAAACTGGCGGCTAGCTGTTAGCATGCTAATAGGACGAAGTTACATCAAAACTCGCTGCTAGAGTCTGTGAGCTGTTTCAACGCTCGGAGTGGAGATAAATATTCAGTAACTGACAGCGGTAATGTTCAGAGAGGTGAGCCGAACTGAAGAGGAGAACAGACCGAGTCCAGCTGCTCATCACAGGAGGTTTAAGAGAAGCAGAGCAGTTTAAAACGGTCAGATTCTGAATGGAGACAACGTATTATCTGCCAGGTCGATTATCCTGGAAATAAAAAATGCAAATCTGAGCTAAAGCTAGCCAAAATGATACTGGGATCATCAGCGTAATTGGCAGTAAACACACAACAGGTAGCACTGTTAACGTTTAACAGCTAGCTTGTTTTCAGTGTTCTGAGACCGACTCACACCGAACTCCATTCAGAATCTTTCCATTTTATAACCATATGCTCTTCCTTACCCTCTGGATCCAGATAGTCTGATGATCAATTCGGCACACGTGAATTCCACAAATATGCCATTTGTTAAATAAATAAGTGTGTAAAAATACTCTTTTGTACAATGAAGGTAATAAATGCTTAATGGAGAATTCAATTCAGTTTTATTTATATAGCGCTATATCATAACAAAGTTATCTCAGGGCACTTTTTCATATGGAGCCGGTCTAGACCGACTCTTTATGTTTACAGAGACCCAACAATTCCCACCAAGAGCAGCACTAGGAGACAGTGGCAAGGAAAACTCCCTTTTAACAGGAATTGTTGGGTCTCTGTACACATAAGGAGTTGGTCTAGACCTGCTCTTTATGACAAAGTGCCCTGAGATAACTTTGTTATGATATGGCGCTATATAAATAAAACTGAATTGAATTGAACAGGCAGAACCAGAACCAGGCTCTGGGTGGGAGGTCATCTGCCTCGACTGGTTGGGTTGAGAGAGAGAAGAGAGTGAGGGAGAGAACAGCAGGAAAGAGAACATACAGTAGTGCAGCACAATTCAGTTCTACATACAGATGTAAAGTAACAGTAGTGGTAATGGTATTAATGTTAATGGTAATACAAGTAATGCTAATAGCAATATAATAATAGTAAAACTAATAATTTGACCAATAACAACAATAGCAGCAGCGGCTGCAGGAACACGGGGGCAGCAGGTGGCCTGCAACCACAGATCCAGACTCCGCAGCTCCGCAACCACAGATCCAGACTCCACAGCTCCGGAGGCAGACTCCAGAGAAGCAAAACAGTTTAAAACTGTCATATTCTGAATGGTGGAATCATGTCAGTTTTCCGGTTAAATACAAAGTTAGCTCATGTTATACTGTAATCAACAGTGTTATTAGCTAATAACAGCTAACCGTGTAAACATCAAACAGATAGCTAGCAGTTGGCTAACAACAATGTTGTTTTCAGTGGCATTGGCTGTTAGCATGTTAGCCATGCTGTTTATTTCATGCCACTCATTCTCAGTAGTGCTAACAGATACTATCAAGACAGAGACTCACACCAATCACCAGTCAGAATCTGACAATTTTAAGATGTTTTGCTTGTCCTCAAACATTATTAAACCTGTTAAGACATGAGAAACGTGTTCAGGATCAGGGCGGTCAGATGATCAATTCAGGATACCTAAAGTTTGAGTTTTACTTGTTTATGTTTATTGTTACTGACTATATTCCTCCACCTGTATAAACTAAGAGAAGATAAAGTTAAATTCATCCTCAGAGATATTTATAATATATTAATATATATATTAATCCTGGAGGTGATGTCAGATGACTGTGAAACAATTGCTCACATTAAAATAAAATATCTTTATGCTGATTTTATTTGTGGTTCCTAACCTCCCCAAATAACATTCATGTTTGATCAGGAAAGCACTGCTAAAATCACCAGGTTTATGTATGGAGTTTGGTGTGGTGTTCTGCAGTTTTGAATCTGATTGTCGGTTTTCTTCAGATCTTCAACTTCAACAAGAAACCTGCTGAGAAAGAGGAGGAGGATGAAGATCTGTCAGACAGCGAAGACAGTGTTTTCTCTGGACTGGAGGATTCTGGGAGTGACAGTGAGGATGACGAAGACAATGAGGAGGAAGAGGAGGGATCAAATGATGATGAAGATGATGATGAAGATCTGAAGGTGGAGCCAGAGCAGACTCAGCAGGTAGAGTTTTACCTGTGTGTGTGTGTGTGTGTGTGTGTCAGTCTGGCAGCTCATTGGCTGGTTGTGACACAGCTGTTCAGTGGTGTGGCACGTGAGGAACCTGCTGCTGTTCTCAGTGTTCTGCTGTAGAACTTCACCTGCATCTGTTCTACCTACAGATAGAGGAGGAGGAGGAAAAGAAGAAGGGAGGCGTGAGAGGAGTAAAACAACAAAAGGAAGAAGACGAATACGAATGCGACTCTTCAGATGAGGAGGTGAGATGAGTTTATGTTTTTCTGGGTTCTTTAATGTTCCTCTGGGGTCTCTCTGTCATTTACTCAAATGTTCTTTGGGTGCCTTGTAACGTTCTGTGGCAGAGGGATAAAGTTCTGTGCAAGTCTTTAATGTTCTGTTTGGGTGTCTGGCATTCTTTAGGCGTTTCTACAACCTTCTGTCCAATTATTAAGTGTTTGTCAAGTTCTGTAATGTTCCTCAGGACTCTCTCTAATGTTCTGTTGGGATCTCCATTGCTCTGTCATGTTCCCCAATTTTCTGCCAGGTTTTCTAACATTATGTGCAAACATCAGCTGTTGACGTTCTGGTTCTTCTGCAGGACATCAGGAATACGGTGGGGAACATTCCCATGGAGTGGTACAAAGACTTCCCTCACATTGGCTACGACCTGGACGGGAAGAAGATCTACAAACCAATCAGGAACAAAGACGAGCTCGATGACTTTCTGGACAAAATGGAGAACCCGGAATACTGGTGAGCCTGCTAGCATAATGCTAGCAACCCCATTGGTGTAAAGAGGGAATGGTAAAGATGCTAATCTGCAGTTCCCAGCTAACAGCGTTCTGTTTGTCTGCAGGAGAACGGTACACGATAAGCAGACAGGAAGTGATATCGTGTTGTCAGACGAGCAGGTGGAGCTGGTGAATCGTCTGCAGAAAGGACAGTTTGGAGATGTCAACTTCAACGAATACCAGGTACGCACAGGTGACACAGGTGAAGTTCTGCCCCCGTCTTTAAACATGTTCCTGCTGTTTTCTGTCCATTTTCTCAGGTCAACCTTTACTTACTATCATTAGATACAGTGAAGCTGCCGGTTCACCTAGTTAGATACGGGAAATGGATTCTTGTTTTTAGCCTGTTTTGACAAATATTACTTGAAAACGCACCTGTTACTGACCCCCTTCCCTCCTCAGCCTCAGGTGGAGTTCTTCAGTAAAGACGTGATGCTCCACCCGGTCACCAACAGACCAGAGGATAAGCGCAGCTTCATCCCGTCTCTCATTGAGAAGGAGAAGGTGTCTAAACTGGTTCATGCTATAAAAATGGGTTGGATCAAACCTCGGCGGCTGGAGGACAACAGCAGGGGGCGCTACTACGACCTCTGGGCCAGCGAGGACTCTTCTATTCTGGCCAAACACAGAATGCACCTGCCCGCCCCCAAGACCCCTCTACCTGGTCACCACGAGTCCTACAACCCTCCACCTGAGTACCTGTTCACCGACGAGGAGGTACGTCACCTTCTGAAGAGGTCACCTGTCTAACTCACCTGGTTACAGAACTTAACCAAACTCTCGCTCTCTCTACCTGTCTGTCTACCTTTCTTACTCTTTGCAGCGAGCTCTGTGGGAGCAGCAGGATCCGTCAGACAGGAAGTTTCCATTTGTTCCCAGGACGTTCTCCAGCCTCCGTCAGGTTCCTGCGTTTCCTCGTTTCATCCACGAGAGGTTTGAGCGCTGCCTCGACCTTTACCTGTGCCCCCGACAGAGGAAGATGAGGGTAACAAACACATCTGCAGCTACACCTGAAACACTGACCCATCTCCAGCCAATCAGGACACAGGGCTGTCTGTCTGTGAGGTAGATATGATCAGTAACATGTCTGTCTGTTTATACCTGTCTGTCTGCAGGTGAACGTGAATCCAGAGGATCTGATTCCCAAACTTCCCAAACCAAAAGACCTGCAGCCATTTCCAACAACACAGTCCCTGGTACACACACACACACACACACACACACACACGCGCCTAGCAGACAGGTGAATCCTCACTAACATCATCTACCTGTCTGTGTGTGTTCAGGTTTATCGGGGTCACAGTGGTCTGGTTCGTTCCATCAGTGTGTCTCCATCAGGACAGTGGCTTGCTTCAGGTAACAAACACTGATACACAGCAGTGGTACAGGTACTGTGTGTGTGTGTGTGTGTGTGTGTGTGTGTGTGTGTGTGTGTGTATTTACTGTGTGTGTGTATTTACTGTGTGTGTGTATTTACTGTGTGTGTGCAGGTAGTGACGATGGTTCTGTGAGGTTCTGGGAGGTGCATTCATCTCGCTGTATGAAGACAGTCCAGGTGGGCGGAGCTGTGAAGAGCGTTGCCTGGAACCCAAACCCGTCTGTCTGTCTGCTGGCTGTCGCCCTGTAAGGACCCTGATGATCTGTCTCTCTCTCTCTCTGATGACCTGTCTCTCTCTCTCTGATGACCTGTCTCTCTCTCACTTTGTTTCAGGGACTCTGTGGTGTTGATCCTGTCTCCCTGTCTGGCAGACAGACAGGTCGTCACGTCGTCAGAGCGACTCCTGTCGGGTCAGCAGGAGGCAGAGCCTACAGATGGGGTAGGGCCTGTCACATGGAGCGCTGCAGAGGGGGAGGAGCTTAACCAGGGGATCCGCCTCAAAATACAACATCCCAAAGTGAGAGAACACACCTGTTTGATTGGTGATACTTGATCAATCCCTGAACTGTACTAACTGATCAGTATTAATCCCTGCAGGCCGTCCACCAGGTGGCGTGGCACGCAAAAGGAGACTACCTGGCATCGGTGATGCCGGATCACTCGAGCCACCTGCAGGTGTTCATCCACCAGGTGAGCCAGAGGCGAAGCCAGAACCCCTTCAGGAAGAACAAAGGTCTGGTTCAGTCTGTATCCTTCCACCCTGTCAGGCCCTATTTCTTCATGGCGACTCAGCGCTCCGTCCGGATCTACAACCTGGTGAAACAGGAAATGACCAAAAAACTACAGGCCAACTCCAAGTGGATCTCCAGCATGGCCGTCCACCCCGGGGGTAACCAGATTCACCACACCAACACCAGATTCACCACACCAACACCAGGTTCACTAGAACACCACCAGGTTCACCACAACACCTGGTTCACCACAACACCAGCTGACCAAACTTTTGAAAGACAGAATATGATTTGACAATATTCAGGTGACATCATTGCTGAGGGGCGGCGCTTCTGTCTCACCTGTCTCTCTGTCTGCAGGTGATCATGTGATCTGTGGGAGTTATGACTGCAGGCTGAGCTGGTTTGACCTCGACCTCTCAACCAAACCATACAAGATGTTACGGTATGTACCTGTCAATCATCTAGTTCAGTCTTTCCCTGACGTTATCTTGCTAGCTATGATTAGCATAGGGCTGGTTCCTGATGTGGATTAGTTAGCAAAGAACATTTATTCAACATTGTGTGTGTGTGTGTGTGTGTGTGTGTGTGATTTTAATGATGATATAATGGTTTGTTGTGTTCTTCATCAGTAGTTTATAAATGTAGATGTTTGTGTGTTTCTGTGTACTTTTATTCGTTTGGGTCGGGTGGAGACCCAAAGTTCTCTTTTGGGTCTCGAGCTGAAAAAGTTTGGGAACCCTGTTCTAGTGAATCAGATTTGATCACCTAGAGTCGATTTGTTAGATTATTGATCTCTTATTTATTGTTCACGCTCTTGTTGTATTGGTCACGTTGATGGTGTTGATCACTTCCTGTCTGCAGACAGCATAAGAAGGCGGTGAGGGGCGTGGCCTATCACAGACTTTACCCGTTGTTCGCTTCGGCGTCCGACGATGGATCTGTCATCGTCTGTCACGGGACTGTTTACAAGTAATATACACAACACACACTGTAATACACAACACACACTGTAATACACAATACACACAGTAATACACACTGTAATACACAATACACACTGTAATACACACTGTAATACACAATACACACAGTAATACACACTGTAACACACAATACACACTGTAACACACACTGTAATACACACTGACTTCCTGTTCACTCCCCCCCAGCGACCTGCTGCAGAACCCGTTGATTGTCCCAGTGAAGGTTCTCAGAGGTCATGTGATCACCCATGACCTCGGGGTTCTGGACGTGACCTATCACCCCACGCAGCCCTGGATCTTCTCCTCCGGAGCCGACGCCACCATCCGCCTCTTCACCTAGCAAGCTGCCCGGCAACCAGCTCACCCACCTGTATGTGGGTGTGGTCATATCAACATGCCTGTGGTATCCTAGCAACCTGCCTGGGAACCCACCAACCAACCCGGTGTGTGGGGGGGTGTCCGGGTCAACGCTGACTGGTTGCTAGAATACCACATGCTCTTCCCACGACAGTGAGCAGAAACCTTGTAAGTCAGCAGTTAGACTGTCTGACTTTTGACCTTGTAACTTTTATCTGTCTTTGTTTTGAATTAAACTGAAACTTTCTGACCAGTCTGTCTGACCTGTTTGTGTGTTGTTACCATGGTGATTGTGCTTCCTGTCAGAGAAGCAGCTGAACGTCTGACAGTCTTTGTTCGTTTTGGGATAAACCTGGTCCTGGAGGAGCACAGCTCAGATCAGCAGGTCAAACTCTTTGATTTGTTTATTGATAACATTACAGTATATACAGTAATTAATGAACAGATACAATAGAATCTAAATGTACGAATACTGATATTAATTAAATTCAATTCAGTTTTATTTAGGGTTAGCCAGAGCGCCAGATCATAACAAAGTTATCTCAGGGCACTTTTTCATATAGAGCAGGTCTAGACCAACTCTTTATGTTTACAGAGACCCAACAATTCCCACCATGAGCAGCACCAGGAGACAGTGGCAAGGAAAAACTCCCTTTAACAGGCAGAAACCTCGAGCAGAACCAGAACCAGGCTACTCCACAGCTCCGGAGGCAGAAACACTCGCAGAAAGCAACAGAAGGAGAGAGAGAGAGGAGAGAAAGGGAAGCAGTCGAGTGATTAACAAGTATTAATGGGATAAGAGTGCGCACAGATGGAGAGGAGGAGAGAGGAGCCCAGTGCATCATGGGAAGTCTCCTGGCAGTCTAGGCCCATAGCAGCATAGCTAAGGGCCTGTCTAGGCCTATAGCAGCATAACTAAGGGGTGGCTCAGGGCTCACCTGAGTCAGCCCTACTATAAGCTTTATCAAAGAGGAAAGTCTTAAGCCTACTCTTAAATGTGAGGAGGGGGTCTGCCTCCCGTACACAAACTGGGAGCTGGTTCCACAGAAGAGGAGCTTGATANTTCAATTCAGTTTTATTTATATAGCGCCATATCATAATAAAGTTATCTCAGGGCACTTTTCCATATAAAGCAGGTCTAGACTGACTCTTTATGTTGACAGAGACCCAACAATTCCCACCATGAGCAGCACCAGGAGACAGTGGCAAGGAAAAACTTTTCTCAGTGTTGTTCCTGATGAAGAGAAGTGTGTTTCTGTGTGCTGACTCATTTAGCGACTACAGGAAACAAAAAGTCGCTGAGAGGATGAAGTCTGGCCCGGTTAACTTTGTGTGACGCGCCAAC
>LKNJ01008254.1:0-15241 GCA_002120245.1 Maccullochella peelii | reverse complement strand
AAAAGTGTGAGCAGATGAGTTTCTTAATTTGTGATTCGTAGCATAGGATTTGTGCACCTGTAATGAATAATTTGAGAAGGTGTAACTGCTGTGTTGTGTTTGTGGGAGAGAAAAAAAATCTCTGTGACTTCAAATGTACTGTTACACATGTGTGACTATTTTCTGCAACTACAAATTCCACTGCACAGGTGCTCAGATGTTTTGCTCCAATAATACATTCATAATTAGCCTCTCTAGCTAACACTGAACACCAGGCTCTCTGTCTCTTTCTCTATCAGTTCAAAGCCTAGAATTAAATCAGCCAGGAAAGTAAAAGTTTTTAGACTGGCTGTTGTGGTAGCGTGCACTGAGGGGGCGGGGATGGTGGTGTTGACTAAATCTACTACCCCTGCTCTTTTGGTATTAGCTCCTATGATAATTTCATTTTAACTAAGTAAGAGAAAAACATTCACTAAGTCAAAATAATGAGATATTAAGCCATAATTATGAGATAGTAGGTCACATTGATGACATAAGTTAAAATGTGGACTGAAGTAGTTGATTAATGGATTAGTCAACAGAGAAGTAAGCAGCAGCTATTTTAAAAAAATCAATTATTATTTTTTTCTTCATTTGTCAAGCTTCTCAAACGTGAAGATTTGATGCTGAATAAAGCAAGCAATTTGAATACATCTCTATGGTCTCCTGTAAATTGTGACAAAACGATTAATACAGAAAATAATCTGTTCATTAATAATCGTGAGTTGCAACCCTAATTTTTACTTATGACTTATTATCGTTTCACTCTCTACTTCATATTTCATATTCTTTTGACCCAGCACAAGTATTTCTGTTCTCGTCATTCTTGACATTTAGTCTATTTTTTTCTTTAACAAGTCATAAGTAGGTCAGACACAAAATAATGACAGACTGTTTTAAACAGATTATGAATTTTCTGTCTTACTGTACTACATTTCTCATTCACACTTTATATTTCACATACCTCCTTTAGGCATTACTTTAAGAGAATCCTCAATTGTGAATTCTGTCTTGATTCCATGTAGTGCTGAAATAATAGTTGCAGCAGCCCACACCCAATTCCTCTAACAGATACAAGTTAGAGCCAGACAATTCAAAAATAGTTGCTGCTGTTGGAGGCTGCTCAGAATGGTATTTATAGTCCTAAGATCAACTCCTGTATTATAAAATAATATAATACTTGTGTGAAATGGCAAATTTACATTTGGAAGATATTATAAATTGTTGATATATCAAATGTTTCATCAGAAAATTAAAAAATGTGTTGTATTTCATTGTGTATTTAAATAGCTTAATTCAGCAAGTAACCATATGATTGTCACTCATCTTTCAGTATGGGCTTAGTTGCTAACAGGTCATCAACTCTGAGAACTGATGGTTCCAATTGCTTGCGTTGCAGCTGGTAGAAGCAGAACATGTTCGAGGGGTTATCACCATGAATGAGGTGTATGAGACCAAATATTTCTGCAACTCAGCTGAGGTGAGTTCACTTCACTTGTATTTCCACTCTTTAAGTTAAAGATTCAGCCAGGTGCGAGCATCTTGTGTGTGTAATAGAAAATTAAAAAGTGATCAAGCAACACTTCAGCCTTAGATTGGTTTAATACTTACCAATCCGTTGGGGTAGGACATGACTGTAGTAAATCTCAGAGTTGGGTGTAACCAGATGCCATGAACCCATGGTAAACAAAGTTCTCTACAAAGTGCTGCTGAGATCTGGAAACCAGACTGACAGGCTGATTTCTAACAGTGTAAACAGAGCTGAGGGTTGCTTCTTCCTTTACACATTCCAGTCATTCATAAATGACAAGTTGCTTTGATGTGTTTGATGCTGACGGCAGGAGTGGCAGGCTGCAGGGGTGGAGCAGCTGAGGTTGAGCACCGTTGACCTTACTGGTGTTCCCAGCCTGGAGAACCTGCACCAAGGCGTGGAGTTTGCCCTGCAGCACAGAGAGCAGGGAACCAGCGTGTACGTCCACTGCAAGGCCGGACGCTCCCGCAGTGCCACACTGGCTGCTGCATACCTCATTCGGGTCAGTACATAACTGAGGGGAGGCCACACTGTCATGGCGTTTGTACCTAGACATCACTTTTAAGTAGATGGTTAGCACAGGGGGAATAGAAAAATAGAAGCACCTTTACAGTGTAATGCAATACAATATAATATCCCTGCAATAAACACTATCTTACCTTAAAGCAGTGATTCCCATCCACGGGTACTCCTGCAGTTACCATGGGGTACATGGAAAGAATGCGAAGTAGCTCAACTAATTTGAAGGAAAAACAATACAAATTATGATTTGATTAAAAGAATATATCCACATATTAAGGCAGCTGTAACACCTGAACACTACCTGTTGTAATTATGTAAGAGAGTGAAAACTAGTTAGCAAGCGAGCACAGAAGTCTAAACAGGTAATGTTAGTCAAAAGTAATGGATAAATGGTTGAAATAATTAGCTAAAAGTACTGGATAAACGGTTGGAGCATTCAGCTTCACTTTAGTAGTACGATTGCTGATCAAACCAACCTAAATATTGTTAAATATTATTCTATATATACTTAAATTGCATGAAAAAATATTGTAACAATATCCACTTTTATATAATCAAGTGTTATACATTTGGAACATGACAGGTGGCAGTCGATGAAGGGGTACGTGTGTTCAGTTGACTGGGCTGTGGGGGTACCTTAGACCAAAAAGGTTAGGAACCACTGCCTGAAAGGATAATTTCACTTTTTTTTAAAATCTAAAAACAAAACAGCATGCACATATTTTGTACATAGGTTGTTGGTTGTATAAAAAGGGCTACAAGTTGTACACGGTTTACCCAGTATGAATGCTATAAAGCTCAGGCTATAAAGCTTGACCTCAAAGTCATTGTTTCATTTTGAAGCTAATAATGGTGACAGTAACAATCAAGATACAGAAGGCTCTGACATTTTCACGACATTCATCTACAATAGTACAATAGTAGTCAGTCAGTGAGTAGCACTTTCACAGTATGTTGACTTTGACTGCACTTTTCTGCTGACAGTTACACTGTTGGACTCCAGAGGAAGCCTGTCAGAAGCTGGCATCTGTTCGACCACACATCCTGGTGCGCTCCACTCAGCTGGACATGCTGAGGAAATACCACCAGCAGGTGTGTGCACAGTCCAGTTGAGAGGGCAGGGCGGCGGGTCGGACCTCATTATGTTCCTACTGCAGCTGGAAGACTGGACTCAGAGCCCTGTACAATCCTCCATATCAGAATGTATACTCACAGAAGAAAATGCCAAACTGCTAGTTTTTTCCTCTATGTTTTTAAATCACATTCTCATGAGGACTGGATTCTCACTGGAAAATGTCAAAGTTTTAGTAGTTCATTCACAACATAGTAAACAAAAAACCTTTTTATTTTCAGCATCTAGGTATTACTGTCAAATACGTGTGTATATATGTGCATGAAAGCTGTTCTAGCAATGTTTTTGAATGTCATTAAAACATATTGATCTGCTGACAGCACACTGCTGTTTCACATGATAGGACAGTACAAGAAGGTGCACCACATCTGTTTTCGCTAAGCTGATTCAAATATAAAGCAACATGCACTGACTGAACTAGTTTAGCATATTTAAGATACAAGATGAAACTGAACAAATTGTGGTTGTGTGTGGTTGATTACAGTGATAAAAGTGTCAAATTCAATCTGATAAATCTTGGAATTTTGATATAAAAATACTTGTAATATAAAAAGCTTTAAGTGATATGTGTATTTTGCTTACTTATAGTGATAGCAGAAAATGAATCAAAGGGACACAGGATAAGAACCTGGAAAATGCATTTCTTTTTGTGTCTGAAAGTGTAGAATTTTGCACTGAATACAGCCCTGAAAATGTTTCAAAAAGTAACAAAAAATGTTATGTCCATATCAGGCACACTACTTTGTGCTTTAAACCCCACAATGCAACACATTGCCTTTAATAGATGTGTAAATTACAGTTGTAAGACACTACATGGTTCAAAATGACAATGATTCGGAAGCGTCTGAAGTCTACATTTACTGCTCACTATAAACAACTAAATGTTTAATAGGGTGTAGTGAGTAAGTGAATGAGGGTGTGATTTCAGACCTGGTTGGCGCTAATTTTATTTTCATTCTTGGATGGGAGAATTTGAACAATGTCATTAATGGGTCTAGTATGAGGCTAACCATTTTACAGACATTGACTGACCATTAAAAATTGTTACAACACATCACTTTATCTTTTGTCTCTGCATATGTTAACATCTGGTACACTTGGCAGTCATCAAAGTACTGTAGGGGTTATATGGCGTTATGGATACCAAAATATGTAACAATAATTAATAACCTCAAAGAGGCACCAGAATTATATAGTGTTAACACATTAATTGGTACATGAAGATGAAGTGGAGTGATTACACCCACTTCATGCTATCAAAAGTAAACTATGTTTACGTTTAATAATAGAATTTAACTTTCATTAAATTCACCTCAGGGCACCACCCTTAAAGAAGGGAAAAATGATAATAAAATTGAAATTTCTAATTAATAAATCAGTCTCATGAATCAAAATATACTAACATATCAATTTGGAATTAATAATTAAATTGATAATTACAACCAAAATAACCATATCAGTACTCTAGTAAATGTGGAAGGGTTTTGGAGTTCTGAATAGTAGAGGTTGGCAAAATTCACTCTTGTACAACATTAAATGTTGGTTGGAGAGACTTGCTTTCTTGGTCACAAGCAATTAAAACTCACATGTCGAGGTAGATGACCGCCCACCCAGAGCCTGGTTCTGCTCGAGGTTTCTGCCTGTTAAAAGGGAGTTTTTCCTTGCCACTGTTGCTTGTGCTTGCTCTTGGTGGGAATTGTTGGGTCTCTGTACACATAAGGAGTCGGTCTAGACCTGCTCTTTATGACAAAGTGCCCTGAGATAACGTTATGATATGGCGCTATATAAATAAAACTGAATTGAATTGAATTAAATAAGGCAGACCAAAATGTATATCCACAAGCATTTATCAAATAATAAAAAGGTAAATCACACAACAAGTAACTACTTAACTAAAAACAAAAGAGTGTATGTGTGTGTGTGTGTGTGTGTTTAAGAGAGAGAGAGAGGGTATATGTGCGTGTGCGCATATGGAGGATATTCTTGGTCATAATTCAAATTAAAAGTCCAAATAGAAAATGAAGAGAGATAAAATTAAAAAGATTATTATTTTACTCCACTACTAGGAATAATCAGGCCATAATTCAAATGAAAAGTCCAAATAGAATGTTATGTTTACAATTTTCTATTTGGCGTTTTAAAGTCATGTTTGGTTCAGTATTTGCCTTCAGTATATGCCTTCTCACAATGCAGAAATGTGAAAAAGTATGTTAAAGGCTGAAGAAGCAGAAAAAGGCAGAAGTAGTNCTATGGTTGGTACATATATGTATGTGCTCTAGTCAAGGGGTGACGAGCTATTCTGTCTATTTAGAAAAACGTCTTTCCCACTGTGAAATTAAACACAAATTCGCTGAAAGTCCAGATGTCCCAGTTTTCCACCAGCACCTAAACGCAGCATGCATTTACGAATCTGTGAAGCCCAAACAGCGAGAATACAGTCTCAAAACCCCAAAAGCTAAAGTAACCTGATCTGTAAATGAAAACAGACATTTGAATGCGCAGGAAGCTTTTTGAAAGCAAAAAGGACCAGATCTGTGAAGCTGAAGTTAAAAATCTGTAAGTAAAATATACATATTTATTACAAATCTTGGTTTTTCAGTTACAAATCTTGGTTTTTCGGTTACAAATCTTAATGAGACTATATTCACTCCATACACAGGTGCTCAGTTGTTTTGCTCCAATAATACCTTAATAGTTTTCTTGACCTGGTCAGAGGCCTAATCCAGGAGATGTCAGGTTACAGTTGCAGGAAGTGATTGGAGGAGAGGGACAACTGTAAGCGTAATAACTTTCAAAATAAAAGTTCACACAATGAACGAATTCATCTGTGGAGTTCCTGTGATCCCTACAAAGCCCACACATCCCTCAGACGTCAAACGCACCTCCTGAAGGTTAGGGGCACAGAACTGAGGAGATGGCAGAGGGATGCATCAGCTGAGATGCCTATGAACATAAAACTTTGTCGACAGTCATCAAGTTCTCAGAATGCTCTCACCTGCTGTCATCACCTGAAATGATGGTCGTGCTTTCACAGTAAACTTTCTACATCCACACCTCTGATTCAGTCAGTACAGTAGCTGATCAGTTACCAAGAAAAGATTGATGATTCCTGCCTTCTCAGGGAAAACGCCATGATGAGGCTAATTTAGGAAACCGCTGAGCTTTTGTTCAGTACAGACTTTATCGATGGGCGTGTTCCTCTCGAGCTGTCTGATTTTATAACACCATGGACCTGTGAGGTTTAGATGGCTCACTGTCCATCAAAGATTTGTCCATCTCAATACAGTCAATCAAATTTAGTAATCATACCAATACAATTGGCAAATTTATAAATGGAGTTTGTGTTAATAAATCAATAAATACTGTATGGCCTGTTTTATGGCAGATTTGGAACCCTAAATTGTAAAAACTGTATTGTAAAATACGGCTCTACCATTATTTTTTTTCAAATTTTGCCTTTTCTAGGTATTCTCATTGTGGGGTGCACAGTATTCATATAAACAGTATTGCAAAACTTGGCTGGTCATTTGTATGAAGATGAAATGTTAGGTACTGTTTGTGTTTTAGTTGAAGTGACAGTCAGAATACAATTACTGAAAGAAGCTGTCATGGCAGTTAAAGTGGAAGTGCCGAAAGAAGTTTAAGTTAAGTGTAAGCACTGACTGAATTAAGTTGAAGATTCAGTTGAGTTGAAATAGTCAGTGTAAGTGATGCATTGAGTTGAAGTCCTGAAAGAAATGAATGCCAGTTCAGGTGTATAAACTGAAAGACGGTGTAAGTTAAAGTGTCTGCTGAAGTTTAGCTCTGAAAGCAGTTACAGTAAATTGGGTATGAACAGTGGAAGTTGTGGGACTCTCATGAGCTGAAAAAGATTTAGTTTTTTGTTCAAAGGTCCTGACACTTGAAAGGGTTTGAAGTGGCAGTTTAAGTGTAATCACTGAAAGCAGAGTAACTCTGTTAAATAATAAGAAATGAAAGCAGTGAAACTGTCAGTTGACATCTAATAGGGCTGCAAGTCATGATGATTTTCATAATCGATTCATTGTTTTGCTTCATAACATCAGAAAACGGCTAAAAATGCCCATCACAATGTCTAGATGTCTTGTTTTTTCCGAGCAACAGTCCCAACCCCAAAAATATTCAATTTGCTATAATGTTAAGACAAACGTAAGCAGAAAATTTAGTAGAAAGAAAGTGAGAAAATGATTAAAAAACGATTAACCAATAAAAGCAGTTGAAATGTCAGCTGTGGAGTAAAATATACAGTTGATATGTCAGCTGTTTTGTTTAAAACTATTTTCTTTACATCACTGTGCTCATAATTCCAAGGCTATAAAATGTACTTACTGGCTTGAATACTGTACTTCCTTTCATGCATTTCATCTTTCTCTCTTCAGCTGTCTCATGGTGCATCAGGCCATTGTGCTGCTGAACACTTATATTGATGATGGCAGCCTTATTATTTAACAAGGTGTCTGAATGCACAGTGATTGAATGCTGAATATGTATTCAGCTTTCAGCACATTTTCCTGTTATTGTACATGTGAATCTGTATTTCTCTGTCTCTCTCTCTCTCTCACACACCACACACAGTGGATTATAACACACACCAGCCTTAACACACACATTTTTCTCCTTTTGGCTCATACTTAGACAGAAACTTTGTCTCTCATCCACACATTTATTTTTTGCCTGCTCTTTGTATAGATACACAAGTAACCTTTTTTTTGACTCCATCCTTCAACCATGCCCCCAATTAAGCTTATGACCCAGAATATCCGCCGCACTGGCTCACGCCTTAAAAAAGTGTTGCTGTGACTCAAAAGAGAGCCAGACATATATATCGCCTCCAAGAAGCCCACACATCGCTCTCACAACAGCATTAACACTTGAACTAAGTTTTTTTATTTTTAATTTTTATTAAAACTACAACTTGGCAATGAAGCAATAAAAGAAAGATTTCTAATTTATTCCCTGCAAGAAAAAAACGAATTCACAATAATTCACATCACTGACCATGATGGAACATTTATTCTCATTACAGCATCCATTAACACTTGACGCCAACATTATTATAACTAAAATTTAAAGATTGAACATCTGATCATCTCTGCTAATTTTTATCCGTTCTTTATGAGACTTGCTGTAAGACAAAGTTTTGCCGTTCCCACAAGAAGCTTAAATTCCACTGAAATACTTCTGACCTTTTGTCATCATTAAAAATCGCATCACTTTTCATGAATTCCCACTTTATGCCAAGAAAAAAATCACACTGAGTGATTTTTGTTTGTGTTTAATAGTTAAAAATACAAAACTATACAATTCCAATTAGTTATTTTACACACTAAACCATCTGCTAACCTTTTTCATGTGTTGGAATTCCTTTACTGTAATCCATAAATGATTGAAGTGGTAATTAAACCACATTTACCTGTGATCTGATTTTCAGAGTTGGTGCTCCACTCATGATTTTTTCTGGGACTCACTGAGCATATGATTACCAAAATATCAATAACATATAATTAACAATTAACACAGATACGTCTTGTGAACCATAAATGGTTACTCCAGTGATTTAGTATTGTACTTCCATATAGTTGGGGGGACTTTTTGAGAGACAAATTAAAAAAGAATGGTCTGAATCGAGGCAGCAGAGGCTGAGATATTCTGACTTTTACTCTGTATTATTGGTCTCGCCCCTAAAACCCTGGATTGTACACTTCCCATAATGCAACTCACTAGCAATTTTTGTAAATTCCCTTGTCTTTTAACTCCATTTCCACAGTTTGTAATGCAGGCTTTCTGTTACGTAAAACTTTGTATTCCCAAAGTTCAAGATGAGATTGCTGAGGTGATGTCACTTCAGTCATTTTTTCATACCTGACAAAGGTCCTCCAAAGCTTAAGACGACTTTATCCAACTGTTTTCACAGGCTGAAAAGTACGCCCTGTGACTAGTGCATGTAAAATTGGTACATACAGATACAGTAGGTTGGGCGGCTGTGGCTCAGGAGGTAGAGCGGGTTGTCCATTAATCCCAGGGTTGGTTGGCGGTTCCATCCCCGGCTCCTCCTGTCCACATGATGAAGTGTCTTTGTGCAAGACACTGAACCCTAAGTTGCTCCGGATGGAGGCCAGCACCTTTGCCTGGCAGCTCCGTCGCCATCGGTGTGTGAATGTGTGTGTAAATGGGTGAATGAGACCAATCTGTAAAGCGCTTTGGGAACTGTTAAGGTTGAAAAGCGTCCATTTAGGTTTAGGTTGGCCTGTGTGCCACTCATTCCATAATATCAAGGGGCTGTTTGAGATCATCTCTACATGTTGTTTTATGTGATTTTAATAATGAATTTACAGACATTCATGTGGGCGAGTTCTCCATGAGGTATTTGTCTTAGAAATCGATACCGCATTACGTCATGCCAGTTTTCTTCATATCCCACATTCAGTACGAAGGAAAATTCAATGTGTTTTTACATGAAAGCGTTTAAGAACATTTTAATTTGAAGCCAACAAATAGATCAAGGCAGAGAGACGGACTTTTAAGTTCAAGGCAGTGGACGCCTTGGATCAATAAACTGTGTGTGATTAGTAGCTACAGAGGTAGAATAGAGGGTGATTCTGGGGGTGAGCTGAGGCTGCAGCGTTAATTAAGCTGTTTCTTCTCTCTACATTATCATTCCAGTGATGAAGTTTATCTGACTGTTAGAAAAGCTCTACAGCAATTAGGTTGCATTAGACCCTGACATGGGTGGGGACACCCTGGACAGGTCACCAGTCTATCACAGGGCTGACGTACACAGACAGACAATTATAATCACATTCACACCTACAGGCAATTTTCAGAGGGGTTATTAGTTAAATATGTTTTTGTCCAGATTAAAAACTACATGTGAAATTACTTATCTAGAGGTGGTGGTGGATACGTGGTACTCGGCAATGAATATTTTTGGTTATTAAGTTTGCTGCATACATTAAAACATACGAGGCATATAGCCTCAAGAGGTACAGTCTGTGGTCAGGAAAGGTAGACCAGTCTTACACAGAGGTCGGGACACCATCATCCCTAATGTCAGCCACTGTATCTGGCCGTGTGTGTTGCTCGCTCTGTCCAGAGGTGGGGGTGGGAGCCACATGTCTATCACATGTTATGTGTTTATCAGTCATTTTTATGTGATTGCGCTAGGCTACAGTGTCTCTTCATGCAATGATTTTCTTGTTTTAATATCATATGGAAGAGCTTATAACGGCTTATCATGTTATAACTTATAACAAGAAAAGTTTGTTGTAACGAGATACGTCTGTTTTGTGAAATAACGAAAAAGTTTTGTGATATAATAAGATAGTTATATTTTGTAATAAGTTTTTGTAAAAACAGAATAATTTGCTATCTAGTAATAACGAGAAAATGTCATAACATGAAAAATATCGTTATAAATATTCATAAATATTTGTTAAAATATTTCTTTGTCATGGTGGCAGCAATATGCTGCTGTACGACAACTTTCACTGGATTAATTTGATACTGAAGAAAACTTAAAAATGTGAGGATTCTCAGGCAAGTTCTAGTTAAAAGGAGCATCTTTTTCCTATAGTTTTATTTATGGATTTTTTTTATTGGCTATGGATATTTATTTTCAATGGATAATGATGTCCTCTGGACGTGTAAATCACGCGGAATCTCAAAATATGTGTATCATGTCTTTGTGTTCAGATTTGACTTAGAGAAGGGTTACCAAATGGCATCTGCACAACAGGAGAACTTCTGTCAATTAGATTATGAAAGTTTTGATATTATCGCAATAATAAAAGAAAACCATTTCATATTCTTCTTCTCAGAACACTTCTATCACTGGGGATTTGCTGCTGCATCGATCACCCACTGTGCACACCACCAGGTGAGTCTGACCATAAAATCTTTCATCTAAAAACAGCATTTCAGTACGTGATTCATAACATGCCAGCAAAAAAGGATTACCTGTCTTTTACAGCATATTCATGTTTCATATTTTGGACAAAAATCTATTACAGTGTTACAGTATAGTGTATGAGACCGAACCTCTCTTTGATTATCTATAATTAATGTGAGTCGAGCAATTTTCCATTAATTTAAGTCTCAATAATTAATCACTATTATATTATAATATACAAAGGTCACATTCACTTCACTTTCCTTTTGTACCTGTTGTACTGCTAGTGTATAGGCTTCCTTAATACAGTCAAGTTGACATTTCATTAAACTTAATTTAAATTCACATTTAAGGCATTTAGCTGATAGAGGTGATGGAGAAGTGCCAAGTTAAACCAATAAGAGCCAAGGACTCTGAAGTCAACAATCATTTTGCAACAGTTCCAGTAGAATAACTTTTTGTCACATGGTTAACACGGTATGGCATGACCTGATGGTTGACCTGATCCCAAATGTGTTGATCACACGCGTCATCTCCTGTTAGGTTCTTGTACTGTGCTGAAGTATTTCAATGTTCTGCTACTTTATATGTACACTCCAGTACATTGCAGAGGGAAATATTGTACTTTTTATTGCAATTATTTGACAGCGTACAAGTTACTTTGCATTTTAACATGTTTTGTATGTAAATCTTTAACTACCCAAGAGTATATAAAGTACCTGTCAACTTAGTTAAACTCCACCTCAGCTAGCTAAAAAAAGATTTTAAATATTGCTTACATGCTAATACATCAGTGATAGCCATCAGTTAACATTTAAAATAATAGTAGTGTTTGAGACAATGGTACTCTGAGTAGACATTTTGCATAATGAGAGTTTACTTAAGGACATTGCTTCTTGACATTTGCTACTTTTTCTTGAAAGAATAGTTTCAGATTTTGGGAAACATGCTGATTTGAGGTGATTAGATTAGGTTAGCAAAACGAATAAAAGAAGGGGCAATTGGCTAGCTGGGCTCTCACTAAAGTTAAAAAATCCACCTACCAGCATCTTTAAAGCTCACTAATTAACACGTTGTATATTGATTACGACGTCAATTTGTAGTTTTAGAGGGGAGTTACATGCAGTCTTTAAGCTAACCTAAGCTAATTGCCTAGAGTGGTATCAATACTCTCTCTCTGGAAAAAAGCAAGCATATTTCCCTAAATTTTGACATAGGAAATAACACAGTCTACCTCCTTAAAAATAACATAATTAAACCTTCAATCAGTACTCTCAGATTTGCAACCAAGGGCTGAAACACTAACAAAATGCCTGTAGCTAGCTAAAAACATTAGATTTCAGCATGTCAAAGGATTATTTTAGCACCCTATGTCTACCAGAGAGGACAAACTCAATATTGTGTGTCCCTTCTCAAGCTGAGTTACTGTAGTTCGCCAAGGCACTTGCAAACATAATACTGCATAGCTTTCTGATTTAGCCACATTTCACTACACAAGTTGCTTACTGTCAAAATGCTTTAGCTTAACTTACAGCAATGTAGTTAGCCTAAAACTGACATTTGAATATTTGACTGACCAATGACAAAATGCTTGCTGCACACATACATAGGCATACTGAGTGTCAGGATCCCACAGTGTTGCCATTCTTCCTGCTGATGCCTCACGTCTGTATCCACTTCTGTCTTCTTAAAAGCTCAGTTTTTTGGTTCGGCAGCTTATAAAAACTAAGTTCTGGGTTCTTTACCCTGTTGGTAGTGCATCCTACCACACAGCAGCTTTTAGGCATTTTTCTGTTGTTTGCTTGCAGACCGAAATGACAAGGAGGCACACAATACAAAGCTCTGTCTCTATAGCATATATGATGGCTAATTCTAGCTAATGTTAGCAAACGTTTGATATACAGTATATTACTGTGTGATTTATGTTACTGAGTCTGTGCACTGACTTTATGATTGAGCTCCACTTGTATTTGGTAACTCTGAACATGCCTTTAGTTATTTGTTTAGATGGGATATACTCCCAATTGATGATATCTAGCTCAAATGCACTTATTGTAAGTCGCTTTGGAAAAACATGTCTGCCAAAGTAATGTAATGTATGTTTTAGCACTTATCGATATCCCATCATTTTCACTTGAGGCCACAATGGCTGCTGTTCGCCACTGCTCACTTGGCATTTTCCCTTTTCGTGATGCATTCCTTTGTTTGTTGGAATGTCATATTTGTGTATTAACACATTTACAATACTTGGTAATTGAATTGGTCTTGGTTCCTATAATATAGATAACACATTGTGCTCTAAGTTAGCTCTTTCAGTATTCAGCAAGACACAGTCAGTCATATTTCACAGCCTGTTACCGTATGACTCGTTTGCTCTCCCACAGCGGCACTATTCATGCTCATCAGCTTCATCCAGATGACCATATGGGCAGGAGAGGAGCATGAGATCCACACCAGAGAATAAATTAGCAGCCCCGAATTGCACAGTGCCATCATCCCTCTGTTTCTTTGAGGTAGCCAGTGAAATTCAGGCTAGTGGGCGGCCTGAGGCAATGACACCAACACTTGCGGCAGGAGAACAGTAACTGGACTGTGTGTCAGATAAATCCGGGTTGTGACAAGCCACTCAGCACAGTGTCACCTTGGCCCCCTGATGCAAGGCTATCTCTCAACCACTCCACTGACCTGCAGTAGCTTTTTTAGCTTGTCAGTGGAGTTATTGTAGGTCACCGGAGTGAAAAGCCTTTCAACTCTTCTTCTCACTAAATAACCCACAGTAGTAGCTTTAGAGAAGAGAATCAATGGAGGGCTAAAATATTTGAGAAATATATTTAACAAGTACTGCACTTCACATATACATTATGAAACTATGGAGTGTTTTATTTGGGACCGATGATGCAGTACAAGTCAGCTAGTCAAGACCGCACAGAGCATAAAGTGTAAAGCATGTTAAAGTTTTATTTGGTCAGAGACAAAATATAATTCCTCTTTTCTACAGCTATATTTATCTAATTACCTTTTTTTTCTCAGATTTAATCCTTCAAGAGGAATATTTTGTGCTATTTTGTACTGACATTGGAGAATCACGTAACATGGCAATGTATGAAACACGGCAGAAAAAGAAATCCTTCAATTTACAGTTAACAGTTAATGACTGAAAAGAATGGAAGCGATAGTAACTGTTTTGGAAAAACAGACAACCAACATTAGATGACATTTGTCACAAAATTAAGGTGTGTGCGTTAATGTAAACATAAAAAAAATACTGGTTCTAAGGTGTTTAAGTATTCATTACACATAGAATATGTACACATTTATACAAGCCAGTCAATCTAAGCAACTTTCTTTTCCATATCAGATGAATTCCAGCTGTTTTTGCAGTTTCTGCTGTTAACACATATGATTTCAAGTCTAAGGAATTTCTCAGACATGCTTGGTTTTTGATAATATTGTGGAAGATTAATTCCTGTTTGGAGCCAAAGGCTTGTAAAGTTTATCTGTGGCTGGAAAAACGAACTGTTCTACCAGTCACTTTGGCAGGTAACTGGCCAGGCTCGTCTCTACTGTAAAAAGCAATTTGGCTAGTGAAATATTAAAAGTGGCTTTTGAATTGTGGAATGTGGAGAGTTATATTACTGCCCAGCAGAGTAACACCTTTACATCTGCATTTCTATACGTTTACAGGTGACCTCATGTTTTCCTCTGCACTGGCGATATCTTGATGTCTTTTCTTCCACCTGCTGCTGTTCGTCTGTGTAAGGTAATGTCCTCGTCCTCTCCTGTCTGTTGCTTGGCAAAGTTGACAAACACCTGCACAACATACAAACTGATTCAGTACAAAAAAAAACCTTTTGTTTAACTGCCCCAAGGCACTAAAATACCATAATGTATCTGCTCAGGATAAGTCATAATTTACTGATTTCAAGCAAGACATTTTCGCTGTAGTATATTTAAGTCAAGCCTATAAGAAGAAATTGAACAGTTGTGTTTAAAGAGAAGTAAAAGTTATTTAAATGCTGAATCTAATCATATTGTATAAGATTAGATTCATTTTTTAAGTGTTTATATAGTTGTTTTTGGAGTTATTAGTATTATTACTACCACATTGCTATTACTTTTATTTGTATTAACA
>LKNJ01008248.1:0-14588 GCA_002120245.1 Maccullochella peelii | reverse complement strand
GTTTGTGTGTGCATGTTGTGTGAACGTGTGTGTGTGTGTGTGCTTTGCTGAGAGTCATCAGAGCTGAAAATAACACTCTGGGAGTTGGAGAGGTGGGCTGGTAATTCCGCCAGCATAGAGAACTACACGCATCTTTTCTCTGTCTCTCACCCACATACTCAAACACAAATTTACACAAATCTCCGAATGCTCTGTATTGTTAAATCTGAGAGGAGGATGACAATCCAAGAGCCCCACAGAAACACAGACAGATTGAAAGATTGCCCAAAATTAAAACTTCATGATAATCTAGAGATCCATGAGAAGAGTAAATTATATCACTGTTGATCATTTTGGTGCGTTGTGCTGTTTTGTTTAGATTCTTTTGTTTTACTGGCATCCTGATACTCTTTTTGAAAGCAGGTTTTGGGTCTAATTCTGGTCATTGTTAGATTGACTCCACTCTTTAATCAGGCAAATACCACACAGGGCAATGCTATAAAATATGGAAATGTATCTCACTAAATGCAAGGAAATGTAAAAAGAAAAGGGAGAGAATGAATCACTAAAGATGCACTTGCTCCAGGGAAAGCACAAATGGCCGGCCCCACTGGTGATATTTGCATGTAACTGGGCCCCAGAGGGCTCGGCAAGGAAACACATTCCTGCACACAATATGGTTATTGAGTCATCTACAGTAAATTCCAATTTCAGTCTTGCTCTCCATGGAAGCAAGCTGTACTTTTGATGACCTCTTTGTATTTACCTTGGGGTCTGATTCGTTTCTACAAATTGTAGTGGTCGTTTGGACTCCTGCAGCAGTAGTTGATCCAACTGGCTTTGCTGTTTTCACTGAAAACCACACATTTCTGAATTAGTCATATTGTGTTGATAATCTTTGTCTTACAATGGCCATACTTCAATTTTATTTTTGTTTAACATAACAAGGTACATTTAAATGCTGTGTACTGTGTACATTTCTACAATTCCTAATTTATTTAACACAGTATTACAACCAAATCCCCATACAGTTTGTTTTCATAGACACCAGCTTTTTAGAATGTGCACTGCCATTTCCTGGTGTTTTCATGACTAAAATTACGAGCACTGAGGCGATTTGTTGTTTTATGTTTTCAGCAGCTTTCTCTACTAAAACTCAGTGATGACCTTGGTTTTGAAAGTCTGGTGTTGCACTTAGAGTATAAATAATCCTGTCAGAGTTCAATCCTGTTAATGGCCAAAATGTTATCACATCTTGAGGGTAACTTAGGAAACTCTTCCTGTTTATTTTATTCTAGCAAATGAAGGTGCGAAACAGAGCAAGGTGACCTGAAATGTTAACAGCACATTGTGAAACACAACAGGACAAAATGTAAATAAAAATGGGGACCAATTATGTGTTTTTATACTTTTTCACAAATGCCCAGGCAAGTTCAGTTGGCAATACAGAGACCTTTTCAATATTATCATTGGTCAAAGATCAGATTAAAACTCTGGATGAAAGTGTGACATTATAAAGATTAACTGACAACTGTCCTGCATAATGTTATTCAGTTTTGACCAAAATGAACTGTTGAAAATAGGTTATTAAACAGCAGAAGCACACGGTTGACATTTTTGAAAATATCAGCCAACATCCTGCAGGAGTTATTTGGAAAGAAGAGATTGTTGGAGGTCAAATGTAATATGAGACTTGCATGTGTGTTTCTCTTCTGTAGGTGGTCTTGAATGGAAGTGATAACAGATACATCCTGACCAGTCTGAGTCCATCTACTGAGTACGAAGTTATGTTGACGGCTGTATTCAAAGATGAATCTGAGAGTGACACCGTCTCTGTTATAGAGACCACATGTAAGTGACATTAGACGGTTTGACGGGCAGCACGTACGGCTGTACGGCTACTAACTCAGGCAGGTGGGGTATTTGCTTTATCTAATTAATACAAAACTTGACAAAAGTCAGAATTTAGAACTTTTCCAGAGATGAGACAGAGAGACAAGTGTAATTTTATAAATTAAGATCGCCTTGATTGCACTGATGAAATTAGCCAGTGACCTAACTAACCCTCTTCACCAAAGTGCCACTGTCTGCTGAGAATAACAGACCAGTCCAATCACATACGCCTTTTAGGATCATAAAATTAGCATTTCTGAGTTCAAAGCAGAGCTCTGCATGAGCCCATTTGCATTGATTTATTTGTCACAGCTTGTCTCAGAGGAAGAAAATCTATTTTCCCATCAATGATTTATGTATTTCTGTCTAATTACCTTACCTTATTGATACAGAGAGTTCCTATACAATTATCTGATTTATGCTGTCTGTATTTCCCCAGTGGCCGAGACAACAACGATTGCTACCACAACCACAGGTAAGAAGTGTCCAAATTGCTTTTGTGTAAAATTCCAAAATGTCAGGAGTCAAAGTGTCCGAGGCATCACACTCAATATTGTGCATGTATAATAATCATGTATAATAATGGCCAAACGCTAACTTGAAAAGATGTGACACAATTGGACACGTCATGTTGGATTCAAATTGTGCCATTAAAATTTATTTTTTTGTAACGTTAGTAATGTTAATACCTTAGGAGTGTTGCTTTAAATAATTTTGCTTGCATGTGTCCAGCAGGCCGCAGGCTAAGTTCAAGCGGTACTTGCTTTAGAAAACTATCCTGGCAGAGAAACTGGCCAAATTTTAATCATGATTCAAGCCAAAGCATCTGTCTAGAAAGTCTACTGCCATTGAAATGTGGAAAGCTCTGCTAGTTGACAGTGCATGCTGATTTTGCCAGAGTGCAACCACAGTTCTAACAAGTTCTTGTAGCAGAGTTTTGGTCTTTTACGCTCATTTAGTTTCAGGAAGCAAAACCAGAATTTCTGAGGGCTTGGGAAAGCTCCACACTGTCAGTTCGGACTAACGTTGATGATTGCAAAGCCAAAACACTGATAACGTTCTCAAGAAGGATGCACCTTATGAAAAACATTTGGAAGATCTTTTGTGTTTTTAGTGTATTTACTAAGTTGGCTTCACCCAGAGACTGTAGTTCAAACTTCATTATCTCAGAGGCGACCCGGAGGCCATCTGGATCGTGTTTTGTATGACGAGCAGGCTACATCAAATCGAGTCAGAGCAGTTTCTCCACTCACGGCTCTAAAAATGTAAAAAAAACCCCAAAAAAAAAAACCCAACATGTCTGCTTTATTTAAGTCCCTGCTCACTATCCCAGAAACTTTAAAACGGCACATCTGCTTTGTTTAAAACTTTTAAGTGCTCCTGTGAAAATCACAACTTGTGGTTTCGCAAAAGTGGCCGACTAAAAAACAAGGCTTGTATTTTAAGGTTACATTATGTACGGAACCCTCACACTGATTTTATATCCACTCCGCACTGTATAGACTTTAAAATGTGTCTACTTGGATTAAAGCCATTATCAAGAAAAACAAAAATACTTGCTTTGTTTCAAACTCCAAGCAAAAAAAAAAACGCTCCATCTGGACCAGATTTTACCTCATTTTATCATCCAGCACATCACAGCTGTGGTGACGTTGGCACGGTGACAGTGGCTGTTAAGATTTTCTTTTAGCATACTGGCATTTTTGACTGACATTTTTCAAATCCACAGTTTACCAAACCACATTAAAAGTGTGAAGAAAATGTAGTTCAGCCAAGATTTGGTGTCAATTTTTGATATATATCCTACAATAACTCAGTACAGTAACTTTTGTCTGTGATGGTGGTGTCACAGTGGCACGTCAGGCTGTGAGAAACCTTCAGCTGAGTGACGAGACCACCCAGAGCTTAGGGGCATCATGGGAGCTGGACGACCCCCACGTGGAGAGCTATAGGGTCTCCTACGCCGGCCTCTGGGGCAACCACCAAGAGGAGTCTGTGAGTTAATCAAGTTGTGAGCTGTTAAGCAAATTAAGTACATATTTCTCTCTTCTAAGAGCTATTTTTAGATCCCTGTATCCTTATAGCCTCCTTCCACTTTGGGCATTATAACTCTCAAACACATGCATGTAAACACACACACATTTCTCCCCTGGTGAGTTGTGAACTCTGATTATATGAAATAGACAAAACTGGACTTGTGTTCGAAGGAAGATCCTTGTTATTTCACACCTCCAGCTAACTGGATGGCACTGCAGCGGTCAGTGTCGGGTCAGTTGCTCCAATCAAAAAACTGATTACACTTTTAGTCCCGGTCCACTCGGCCTCTCCTTCCCGATTCCTCTATCTGTGGTAAGAGCCCTTGAGCTCAGTGCCATGTACTGACCCTGATCTCTCTCTCTCTCTCTCTCTCTCTCTCTCTCTCTCTCTCTCTCTCACATATATATATATCTTCGGCCTCTCCATCTGTCCCTCTATCTCTGTTTTTCTCTGTTTTCCCTTCCTTTCCACATTCCCCTTACTTTCCTCCCCCCTCCCTCTCTCTCCCTCCCTCCTGTTTTAATTTCCCAATGTGGTGTCAGAGTTGTAGAAGATGGAGAGGCCAGGCCAAGCCAGAAGACATTCCATTATCTTTTCAGCAGCCATTTACCTCACTGGGAGTGGAGATGGAGGGCAGCAGAGAAAAGAGCAAAAGAAACAATAGCTAAACAAAATGGGAGAAAAGCTTAAACCTGTCCGTCGGCTGATGGATAAGGGTTGTTTCAGGTCGCGCCTCTTTCTAAAAGTTTGGATATGTTTTGATGTGGCTGTGTGTGTGAGACAGAGGGCCAAAGACACAGCATAGAGCATTTTGTGTGTTGTGTTTATTTATGTATGTTTGTGTGTGTGTGTGTGTGTGCGCCTTCCTGCTTTGACACTGGCAGGTGTTTCAGCACCGCAGTCAGAGTGGACAGCTCCTTCCTTCTCATTGGTTGTGACAGATTTACCTGGCCTTTCCTTAACACACCTTTCTCTCTCTCTCTCTCTCTCTCTCTGAAACACACGCAGAAATTTGGCTGGGGATCAGTGCTGTTGGCACTATAAAGAAAAGTTAATCTCCATGCTGTTGTTTATGTTAAAGTCTTAGACTTTAACAGACAGATGAATGTTGGAAGCCTTTCTGATGTGCATATCAAATAATGTTTTGGTTTACAAATGCGAAAGTTTTTGAAATAAGGAGCAGGAGAAAGTTTACTTTTATTTTGGACAGCTGACGATTTGTGTGAAAATTTGTAAAGAAACTCCCCATTGTTTCCAACAATTTGAAATAATAATTTAATTACAAATATCTTCAGTTAGTTGACAAAACTATCTCACCTCAAAGTCCAGCTTTCAACCGTATCACACGATCTTCATCACTTTGTTCAGTTGTCATAGAACTGTCGATGTTCAAACGCTCCATTATTCTGAGCTATTTTAGAAAAATGAACTGTAAAGCTCCGCTTTTAAGCCAACATGGACAATAATTCCTAAAAGTGATCAGAATAATGGACGTTTAGACATCTACAGTTCCCTGACAACTCGGCAAAAGAGGCGGTTGAAAGAAGCAACCAAAGAAGTGCCTTATTTATACGAAGGAATAACTTTAGAACTTAAACAAAGATGCAGAGAAAGAACAAACTTCAACACAGATAAACGAAAGCATAGCCGTAATGGGTTTTTCCTCAGCTCTTTTCTGCCTCTCCGTTGGCCTCAACTGACTTTATTGACTAAACTGAAGTGAGCAGAATTCTTGAACAGTTGTGGTTCAAATCCCTCAAGGTATGCATAGCATTTTGCAAGCGCGTTCTGTTTCACCAAATTAAGCCTGGCCTTAATCTTTGCCTCCAAATGTCACAATAATCCAGCAGAAAACAGCAACCTATTTGTATGTAGTCTGGTTCATGTATCCTTGTGTGTGTGTGTGTGTGTGTGTGTGTGTGGTTGATATGTATGCTCCTTGTTTTCTGTTTGCCTATGTGCAGGTTAGTCCCAAGTGAGCAAAACTCCTTGTACTCCCTGTTACTCCTTCAAATATACCCTGAATTTGTGTGTGTGTGTAGGTGTTAGTTCCAGGTGGTCAGAGGAGAGCAGTGCTTGAGCCTTTACTATCAGACACCCAGTACAAAGTGACAGTCACACCGGTGTACAGCGACGGACAAGACGGTACCAGTGTGTCCATCCTGGGTGCCACATGTAAGCCTTACAAGCCTCCAACACACACACACAGACACACACACACACACACACACACACACACACACAGACACACACAGACACACACAGACACACACAGACACATAAATTTGTGCACACACTCCTCTGAATTATTAACCACCGGGGTCAACGCTCGGTTTCTCAATTTTCATTATACAAAGATGCAGCTCCCCGTTCAGGAGAAGACATCTGACAAAACTGAATTTTATTGCAGCGAGCAGAACGTTCATTTGCGTCACATTAATTTCATGTTCATTTACGTTCCTGAAGGAGAATGTAAATTAAAGTGATGACAAATATTGATGCGTTCTTAATTGTCTTAATGAAGGCCGTTCATAATTACAGCAGCTCCTTTCATTAATGAGGCGATTCAATTATTTTGCTCAGCTCTAACTGATTTTCTCAACCTTTCTCTTGATTACCTCTTATGAGCATTAGTGACTGTGTCCTCGTTGAACAGAGAATTGAAATGTCAGACGAAATATGTCACCTTTTTACATGAGGGTACTATAGCTCGCCGTATTGCAAATAAAACCTCTTTTCAGCTTGGAAAGCAGCATAGTGATAAATCAGAGCCCAGGCATAGTTTCTATGCTCTGTCGGGCTCTGTAGGAATTTACAACATTGCGATAACTCAATTCAACCAATCCTGGCACTGTTCAGAATTTTTCTTAACATAATTTAGATTTCACTGTTTAATGAGAAGGATGTAATTAAACCATATATCCCCAAACTATATACAGTATAGAGTCTTATGCCTAGTTTTTAAAACAAACAACAAACAAAAGTCATATTAAGGCTGGATATTGAACCTTAATCAAACCTTTTACCGAATCAAAAAGTGTCAAGCACCAAAAGCTGGAAAAGCTGGCATCAAATGCCTGCTCAGAGTGATACTCTTCTTTAGAGCTGCAACGATTAGTTGACAGAAAATTAATCTGCATCTGTTTTGATAAGCGATTAATTGTTAAAATATTTTCTGGTTTCAGCTTCTTACTTGTAAGGATTTTCTGCTTTTCTCCATTTAAAATACTTTGACAATCGGCTTTGCAAATGTTTTATGAGGATGTTAAATGCACTCGACACGTTTGTTAGAGCTCAAAGATACACGCAATGCGTACATAACTTTTGTTTGTTTACAATAAAACTCCACAGGGCACCTTTAAGTCATGTTTTGTCTGTGTTTTGGCAGTGCCCCTCTTGTCTCCTGGAAACCTCCGTGTGTCAGAGGAGTGGTACAACCGCTTCAGGGTCACCTGGGATCCACCTCAGACTCCTACAATGGGTTACAGGATCACCTACAAGCCCATCTATGGTACATACACACACACACACAGAGGCAGACACTAATGCTAATCCTAACATTACTGGTATAATCGAGCAGTAATCATAAACTAGGCCCCTGGGGGCGACCTGTGAAATGATTGTGGAGATTTTCCTCAGTTTTTTCTTCTTGTGATGGTTTTTGTAAGTGAAGAAACACAAAAGCAGACACACAGGCACATTTATTAAGTTCTGGACACCTTCATGTGTACTATAGTACACACACACAGCCACACATGTTGAAGACCTGTTAGACAAGTGTTCGTTGTCAAGCACAAGAGTATTTTCATCATTTAGTGTGTGCTTTACCCTGGGACACAGGCTCGTCCAAACATAGTAATCCGCTTGTTATAGGAGGCCCTACCAGCAACAAAGGAACATAGTAGCTGTGTTTTGGCTTTCCTGATTGTGACTTCTTAGTTTTTCTTTTTAACAAGAAGCTTGAGGCTTCAAGGAAAACGTCAGCGATCCAGATCTAAAATAAGACTTTACCCTTCCTCATTTATTTATTGTCTTGAAGTGTGATCAAAAGTCACTGTTTTGCTGCTTCGCTGGTGCTAATTGTTTCATCCTTCCAAGACAAGGCTCCAGTCTTTATAGTTTCCATGTCTGTTTTCAGTCATCTAAACGCAATTACCGTGTCTCTGAGGATCCAACTTCAAGCAGACAAGCTGCATTAATCTGATTTTCGGAATTAAGTTGAAGGGAAATAAATTTCACCAGGCGGCTGTTTTCACTGTGAGAAGCTTGGAACGTGGATGGAAGAAAAGTGCCTGTGTGTGCAAATGCCTTCACACACACACACGCACCCACACACCCCCACACAGATATACAGCTACAATATACTTCATGGAAACTTAAACCCACTTAATGTAGCAAATACATAAAATGCACTCCACAAACACACGCACATACAGACACACACAAATATACAAATATACCTATTAAACAGTGTTCCAGAGGGTGGTGTGTTGTAAAGATAATTGCTGCTCCTCTATTTATCTGTTTTTTATTTTTCTTGTATTGGTTTTGTTTCTTTTTTAATTTAATTTAGCCCTTTATTATGTGTATGCGGGATTATTATTTTATAAAGCACTTTGTAGTAAAAGCTGCTTTAATAAAGTTTGTTATTGTTATATCTTTGTTGTATTTTAGTGGCCTAGAGAGGTAGGTGTGTGTGTGTGTGTGTGTGTGTGTGTGTGGGGGGGGGGGCCAGCTCCTGTTTACAGCAGGGATGGAAACAGTGCCATAGTTCAGTGTGTGTATTTGTGCAGGTCTGTGTAATCTGCATTACAATCTTCTCATACATACATTATACAATTATAATGGTGACATTTACCACTCGAAGTTCTCAGTAGTTTTTGAAACAGTCGCTCCTTGATTTCAGACAAAAGCAGCTTCCCATTTCTAGCATGGCAAGCATTGATTTTGATAGCTAAAATGACAACTCGCTGGCAGATTTTATCAGCTGTAGCTAGCAAGCTAATTAAGCCTGAAACGCAGTCTCTGGCTGACTTTTTCATGTTTCCAGCTGACTTGTTTTAAAATAAGAATCGTCGTAAATATGCACTATGTGGCTACATACAATACATTGTGTTAAAAGACTAAAGAGGCTAAAGCTGCATGTCACAGGCAAAACCCCCCAGCATCCTCACCAGTTGATGATCCGAAAACATGAGCACAGAGGAACATTGTTCTTGTATTGCAGTGTGGAGCTAGTTAGACCTAGTATTATAAGTATGATAAGGAAAAATATAAGACTCTTAAGTCATTCTAACACAACCATTTTTGGCTGCTTAGCTTTCATACTTGTTATTTTCAAACACTTTTAATTCTAGCTACATGTGAACAAATCTTTTAGGATGAGGACTAACTGATGTGTATGGAAAACAGATAGAAATCTTGTTGCAAAGTTTCAGATAAAGTTTATAAAACTTACAGGAAACTGGATTTGGTTTGTTTGTGTTTCCTTAAACACAATAACTCTTCTCATTCTCTGTGCTTCCTGTCTGTGCTCATGTATACATGTGTGTGTCTTTCTCAGTTCCAGGACCAGTTTTGGAGACAACAGTGGGTGAAGATGTGAACACCATGCTCCTCCTGAATCTACTAAGCGGGACGGAGTACAGTGTTCAAGTGACGGCTTCCTACCCGGCAGGACAAAGTGAACCACTGCTAGCAAATGCCAAGACATGTAAGCATCCTTATCATACACCTGCAGAGACCACTCACACTTCATTGTAAGAGGAGGTATTAAATGGTGGATATGACATCTGATTCATATTGGTGTGGCTGTAAATAGAAGAGGCTGTCTCACTGTTAGTTTGCTGAGGTTAGTAATATGTGGTGAGGTTTACGAAAGGGAGATCCGAAACCTAATTTTAAATTGAGCTTCCCCTGATGATGAACTGATTTACTTTTGGAAAGTCATACCACATTTCAAAATGAGTCATTCCATAATCAGCACTAATGTGGACATTACCATCACCTTAACAGTTTAAATTTGTCACAAAAGACCGTGTGACTATTGGGAGGAAGAGACAGAGGCAGCAGCAGAAAAGGAGACTAGTTTGAGGAAGAAGGTAAAACGCATATTAACTGCCTGCTGATACCATATGCTCTAATTTCCATTGAGACTTTAGGAAATAGACAGAAGGATATTAATATTCCCCAGTCAGCCAGTGAGAACAATCTTTTTTGCATATAGATTTGGTATCAGTAGGCGCAGTAAGACCTAATGCAGGCTTTAAAGTCTATTTCATCTAAAACAAATAGACTTTCAGAGACGGAGGGAGGGAGGGGGAGAGAGAGAGAGAGAGAGAGAGAGAGAGAGAGAGGTGTATGTAGTGTAGATATGTGTGTGGGTGCATGTTCATGCATCTATTTGCGCATTCTTTCTATGAACCCACTCTCATAATAGTGCTGTTGTGTCACTATCTATCACCAAAATTTATGTTGTCTTTTTGGTTTACTGCCTTTTTCTGTGTGTGTGGTGGGGGGGTGTTCAGAAAGCTGCTGTGTCATCCCTTCTTTAAAATCTACTGTTGTCTTTTGGGCTTACAGTCTGATTGGCCAGGAGGGACTCACCAAATAGCAGAGCATCGAATGGGATGAAAACAAACATACTCTAATTTTAATAGCTCATGAATTTCTTATGCATGTTAATGGACACAGCAAAAACAGATTTTCACTTTTTTCCCCCTGAAAAGCTATTTGCCTTTAACTTAAGAGGAAAATGTTGAGAAATAAAACGTAGACTAAAGGTGGAGTGATTTATGGATTTATAGATAATTAAATGGGATTGCTTTTGATACAGATTATTTATCAATTTGTGCTGCAGTAATCTGTTCTTTAATCATTCCCCTGTTGGATGAGTGACAACTCCCTCACACCTTCCTGTCGCTATAAAGCTCTTATGATGAAAGATGCTTTCATAAGAAGAGAAAGATTGAATATGAGGCATTGACATTTACATTTATCAGCCCTCCATATTTAAACTTTACACTCTGTCTCTGGTGTGGCACTTGAAGTTCGTGCCTCTACAGACAGTATGTCCAACTCACCAAGATTTTCTTTGCTCTTAATAAGCTCCATTTCTATACATGCAGTACAAAAAATCTATATATATATAACTTTATCTTAATTTTTGGATTTCCATATATTTTCCCCCCACACTTTTCTAGTCCTGTTTGTGCACATTATATGTCATGTATGTATGTTAGCAGGGGGGACTTAAAAAATGACTTGTCACCAAATAATCAGCAGAGGACATATTCTCTAGACTCGAGCAATTCACAGAGCACTGAATTTCAGATGTATCAGATTTTCCCATATTACATGGGGCGTATTTAAACCAATTGTCCTAATTTGTTCTCTACAGTGGAGTAACTCTGATTTATTAAGGGTGATGCATTCAGTCATTTGTCATTCTAATAAGGGAGATACAGTAACATATTTCCCTGGGTACTCTGCATTCATTGCAGCCTTACCATGTGAGCCAACAGGCATGTTTGCACCAATAAATTACACATACTAGCATGTAGCATAAAAAAGTTATCATTGGTACCTTGAGGACCACTGAATGAAATGAAACTGTTTCCTCCAAATGAAGTTTTGTGTGGTTTGTATTGAGGTGCAGGCACCTCAGCTGTACAGTAAAAATGAGTGTTCCTCTTCGGGACCACTGAAGGGTGCTCAGTCAATCTGGTCTCCAGGAATTTTGTAGAATTAGCACAATGTCGTAAAATGGAAATATGTTTTGGGTTTTTTTCACAGAAAGTGAGAGAAAGTTTGACTGTGAACGGATTACACGATGAGAAACAGGCAGAAGTACAAAGAAGAAATAATGTAGTGGAAACTAACTGAGGGTGTGGAGGTTGGGAAGGCAGATGGGTGCAAATATTTGCTTCAAGTCTGGCAACCTCAGCTCTCAAACACACACATTTTCTGACTGATTGTAGTATCTGCATATGGTCCCCCATGGTTTATATCCATAGTACTCATTTTATTTTGACCTTTTGGATAATTAAAGTGGCCACCTCATCCTCAGTTCCCTCTTCTTTTTGTACTTTTTTACCTTTTACTTTCCCCTTCTCTCATTCTTTTATCTTTATACTTCTTTGTCCAAGTTTTCATGTTTTTCTTCTACGTTTAAACCTGGCTTCCACATAAGCCTGGTAGTATACTCCCTCTCACCGAAACGTGTTTGGTGTGTTCTTAGACTTGTGCCAATTATTGCAGCAGACAAACGTGGGGGCAGAAGTGTCCCTCAAAACAGGAAATAAAGTCAAAGTTAAACAAATAAAACTCTGTGTAATAAAACAAAAATATGAGTTGCAGTCAACAGTATATTTGGGGACAATAAATGATTGTGCAGACCTATCGTCAGTTTGGCTGACCTGCCTGTGCACTCACGGCAATCGAGCCCAAATGCGGAGCTTCATGTTTGTCATGAACCTGACATTTTCCTGTGCAAATATGCCAAATCAATTTTGTGTGGAGTAAACTGCCAGCGTAACACAGTTTCTTATTGTATGTACACACACATATCTAAACATGATTATATACAGTATGTTCATATTCATGTGATTACATGTACACCTGTGCACGCGAGAGTGCGTTTTGCATGTTTTTGAGAGGGAGTTTGTGTGTATTTTTGCATACTATTGAATGCAGCGATGGGATGTCATATGCAGTATTCACTAGTATTTAAAATAAGGCACCTGCCATATGGTCACAGCATAACGTACTCATTTACTTGCCAAGTTTATTTTATACCATCAGCAAATACTGTTAACAAGGGGGAACGAACGAGAGAGAGTGGCTCCTGGGAGGTTTACTTGCCGGTACACTGAAATCTCTATACCAAACAAGCTTCAGATATTTAAATTGCTCCTGGTGTTTTGCATTTTGCTGCATCATGCCTCATTGTTTCTCCACAAGACAGACACCAAGCCTGACTAATTTTGTTACTTTATGATTACCCAACTGAATGTTAACTGGAACTGTCAGTATAGATACATGTCCACCATTTACACTTAATATGGATGATGCACTGTTAATTTTTTCAGCTATCAGAAGACCAAAAAGAAGTGCCACATGTCTATTTGATGCATAGCACAGACAGTATAGCCCTAGCTTGTATGTACATGATGTGAACGACCAAACTGACCACATTTCTGTCAACGTAGTTTACTTGATATGATATGATGAATGATATGTCTCTGCAAAACTAGTCCCAGTTCAACTAAGAGAGACTTAGCAGCACCATGAATAAGATGCAATGTATGCTTAATGAATATAGTTTGGTGCAGTCTTAGTAGCTCACATGATCCATGGCTGGAGCAAGTACAGCCAGAGCGCTATGTGGGTGGGTGTCTGAGTCTCTCCCAGTGGGGTCTTGGGTCGTCTGGCGGGTGGTGAAGCTGGGTCATAGCCTGTTTTTACCAGATGAGAGACAATGAGGAAAAAGGACAAGTTTATCATTAGAAAATGTGAAAAGGTGCAACAGTTTGTCAGAAACCATTTTTTTCCAACATCAGTTCTAACTTGCATTATAATGTACATTACTGCAAGCCATTCGAAAGGAAACAGACTTTAACTTCGATGTTCTGCTTCATGTTTTTATTTGGTTGGGACTCCTGTGAAATATACCCAAATAAAACACGTGGCTGTTTATTGTAGTGCTACTGATGGTTGCACAGTGTTCATGTGTCATTTGATAGATTTAGTAATGAAATGTAATTCCCTGAAAGATGTCTTGTCTGTACAGTCACCTGTAATCAACAGACAAGGCGTGTGCGTGATTGCACATTGAACATCAGTAAGTCTTACATGAAAACAGAATTAAACGGATCTAATCTGTCTGTCTCTCTATCTGCAGTGTTCCTCGGTGTCTCTGGCTTGTCAGTCTACCACGTGCGTCGCAACAGCATGTGTGTCCTATGGCAGCCTCTTCTACATGCCACATTATACAGAATCGTCATACAGTCTACACTCAGTAAGTACATTGTCTGTTAATGAGAGTGTATGACAGTGTTTGGATGTGTGTTTATCCGTGTGTATGTGTATGCGTCAGTCCTCATCTCTGTTCTCAAAGTGAGTTCATTTCTTGACTTAGTGCTTTCATTAGATTTTTCTTTTGACACAAGACAGGCAGCTCACTCCAAGCAGTGACTTGACTGACTTATCTGTTCTGAATCCATATTAAGTGTGACTTCATCATTATGCTGAAATGTGGCCTGAATCACACCTTTTAACATCAGTTAAAATATCACCAGACAAAAGTTTCATTCAGACAAAGTTTTCGGAAACAAGCAGTAGTCCTATAACACATGCACAGACACACAGTCGACAGTTTGCTGTTCTCACCAACATTTCAGTGTGCACCTTCAGTTATCCCAACATGTTTCAGCATTCCACGTTGTGAGAAACGAGGCTTTTGCCAGCTTAAGTGACTGGAATACAATTCAGTCAGTAAATCAAAAGTTTTACTGTAGTTGTGATATTTGGTGAGGTGGCGGGATTGAACTCCAAATTCCAAATATGTTTCCTTATAGATTAACAGTCTGTCCTCGT
Organism: Maccullochella peelii; assembly: GCA_002120245.1. Taxonomy (NCBI): domain Eukaryota; kingdom Metazoa; phylum Chordata; class Actinopteri; order Centrarchiformes; family Percichthyidae; genus Maccullochella; species Maccullochella peelii. The sequence goes on along the minus strand of LKNJ01008248.1, from coordinate 83 downwards.
GAAAATGTCTCCTCCGTTTATTATTAACACAAAGACGAGTCAGCTCAGGACTCTCTGTGTGTGTGTGTGTGTGTGTGTGTGTG
>LKNJ01008247.1:4861-15196 GCA_002120245.1 Maccullochella peelii | reverse complement strand
GCTGCTGCGGAGGCAGAGGACTGTCCAGCCTGTCTGCCGCTGCTTCAAACAACCCTGGCAGGTCATCGAGCGGGTACCAATGCCCCACCGGTACACCGTCCTCGCCGGACTCTGCGAAGAGTGCGGCAGGGTCCTCTTCCTCAAACACCCGCCGCTCGTCGTCCTCATCATAGTTTGCCCAAGATTTGCGGCGAGCCTGCGCCCCCTGCACAGCTAGACCCGAGCTAGCATGGAGAGAGCGCCACGACTCGAAGAAGCGGCCCCGACACGGGAGAGTGTGAGACAGTCAAGGCACGTCTGCAACTCACCTTGGTGCTGTGGTCCCAAACACATGAAACATGTGCCGTCCTCCGCTACCATAGGCGCCGCACAAGCAAAGCAAATCTTAGATGAAGCCATGATCCCAACTACTTTCGAACTGGATACACCTGAAGTGAAAAGGGAGACGACCAAGGTATGGACCAGGTGTCTTATAGGGGAGGAGCTACCCCCGGGGGCGGTGAGTACATGGACTTGGATCAGCTGACGAGGCGGAGCCTCGAGGGGTAAACCAATAGCGAAGCCCGTTAGAGGGCAGAGCACGTACAAAATAGAATCAAGGGCTGAGGCAGGAGGACAAGAATACACAGGAAACATGAAATTAGACTCTTCAAAATAAAACAAAAACCTTAACCATAACAAAACTAAATCCAGACCAATATCATGGAACATAAAATGAACATAAACAAAACTTTCAATAACACAAAACTCTTAACTCAAACATTGACCAAAACCAGGTAAATACCCTGGAACCCAACGCTTTTATAGGACAAACCAGGTCAGGATGAGCCAGACTGAGGAGAGAAAATCACAGCAACGTCATCCTCCCCATCCTGTAGTTTATCATTGTTCAGCTGTGTGGTTTCATCTTTCCTGACAGTTAGCCAGCAGCATTCCTTCTCTTTAGTGATGGAAGGGCAGGCGTGCTATTATAGGAGGTTGGTCCAGAATACGCTGTCAACACACACATTCTAATGTGGGAGGAACAGGCCTTTTTCTGGTCTTCCTCATAGTTCTGTTGCAGAATTATTTGAATGCAAAGCAAGTCATCCAATTGATCGGAGAGGTTTGAATTGAAGCCCAGAAGTACAATGCAGAACGTCTGGGTTCAGAGTTGATACTCCCTTCCACACCAACCTCTGGAAACTGGGAGCTGCCGACAACCTCTTAGCAGGTTTCAATTGGTGCTGAAGATGCTGTTTCCACGTGGAAAGCAGTGGTCCCTCCTCTCCTCCCTTTCTCTCCCTTAACCTCTCTCTCCCTCCATTTCTCTCTCATTCTCCCTCCCTCCCCTTGCTTTTGTGGCTGACGGAGACCTGAATTTGCTGTGCAGACGCTCTCTCTCCCTCAGCATCATCCCATCTTTTCTCCCTCCCTCTCTTTTTTACTCTCGCCTGTGTGCTAGAGTCCACTGATAAGAAGCACTCAGTCCAGATGGGCAACAGAGCCGTTTGGGCTGTCACCGCAGACCAGAGAACATTATTATTTTACCTGCCGCTATGTTTGCCTCTATTTTGTATGCCAAGAAGCTAGGGAGACGACTTGTACAGAACAGCCGGACAGCTAAAATGCTGAAAGACAAGGTAGGTTCACCACTGTGTGTGCTTTACTGATTAAATTTGGGGTGACAGGTAGAGAATACAATTTCATGGCAGATCTGTGTGAAAGACACTTCTGCTGAGCTCAGCTTCAACACATCCTTTGATATATTAATTTTCACAAGAGGTGTTGCTTTTTATAGTCAAGATTTACGAAGTACGATTTAGGTAGTGCTGCAGCAGCTACTGCTACTTCAGTTCACCTGTTGATTAATAGTGTTGTTGACGTCTGTGTTAGTGATTTGACTTTGGGGGTAAATTAGTTGACTTTGCTAAATTGCATCCTTTCTGCCTCATTTGAGAGGGAGAATGAGCAATGAGGGACACAGACCCTGCTGCTTGGAAAGTCAAATCTTGTATTTTGACCCTGCCAACATACAGGAGAACTCAGAAATTCACTCTAACAACTCATTAAGGAACAAGCAGATTCTCAGTCATTCTGTCCCTGAGCACAGGTTTTCTTCACCGACATCTTTTAAGTCATCTGCCATCAGCCCAGCCAAGTTTTGACACTGCAGATACTGCTCTCACAAGCAAATTATCCTGCTGGAGTCATCTGATTGAACCTGACTGCAAATGTACTATACTGACAGGTCAGGGAGCTTTTCCCTATTGCCTATGGACCTATGGATACTCCGATGATGCTGTTTACGCTCATCTTCAAAAGAGTGAGATATGTATTGCCTGGGTACAAATACTGATGTGGCTGAATGCAAAGACTTTTGCCCTGCTAGGCTGGTGATGATGGTCAGTCCAGAGTTCTCAACAACTACTGGACAAATGTTCTTGAGATTTACTGTAGATGTTTAGCTGACTCTATGACCTTCCATTTAGCACAACCATCAGGTCAGAATTTCACAGTGACTAACATTTGGCCTCATGGCAAGAAAAAGCTTCTGGCAAGATCACCATGAAATTTGCTGTGGATATCCATTGGGAATAAACCTAATGTGTTTGGTGACCCACTAAATGTTCCATATGTGCCACCATCAGGCCAAAATGTCCACTTGTCTACAAGGAATATTCAGATCTAATGAAATTTACTGATACATTCAGTATCCCCAGAAGATAAAGCTTTTTTTTATTTTGGACAGTCCTTGTACTCTCTTCTAGCACTACCCTCTGGGCAAAATATCAACTTTGCACAGAAACCATCCGATGATCTAATTTTCTGTGCACATTCACGCTCCCAAGTGGATGAACCCTCTCTTCTAGTGCTACTCTCAGGACAAACTTTAAAACTTAAACTCAGCTCCCAGTCAGGATCCAAGATGTCAGTATATAGCTTGTTCTGTTCAGCACTGCTATATTGTGAGATGGGTTCAGCTGTACACTTTCTAGGCCCTGCTACTGGGGCTCTTTACCCTGCTTCCCTACAAGGTGTGCAAGTGCAACATTGCACAGAGCAAGGCCATCTTCTCTGATTTTCTGCCAGGTGTTGTTGTGTTTAACTTTGACCCCCAAATATACTGATCTCCATAACATGCATCCAGTGGCATTCACGTATTAACAGGAGGTGGATGTTATCGTGGTACCAATTTCAGTGAATGGAGGAGAAGCGAATTGTGTGGTCCTTAGGTAAGAAAATGTCAAGCATGGCGGAAATAGCAGATAGGTTGGGGACACCAGGTTAAAAAATATTGTGATTGTTTACATTTCAGTGTAGTCTGTAACATCATAGTTGTCTGCTTTGTAGGACAGGCAATGATTTACACTATGTTTGTACTATGTTAAAATGCACACAAACTAAGTGCTCTTGCCTTTTGGTTTGTTGTGAAAGACGAAGACAGACTTGGCTTAACCTCTTCATTCTTTTTTTCCTGCAGCGTCCTTCCTAGACATATGTATGGTTTGAACTCATTTACATATGAGAGCTGCCCAACTAGCAAGTGCAGTCATCTACTGTTAGTCACTGCAGGCTGCCTGGTTTGGCTGCTTTCTACAGCCAGTGGTAGCTAAACAGCACAACTACAGTCTTTAACTATCATGGAGTACCTCTATCCTTGCTCAAAGGCACCTCTACAGTAGTGAGTTTCAAATTTCACTACCCAAAGCCAGTTCTCCCAGCTTTTGTTTTTCAGCTAAATGAGAAGTAGTTCTGGCCACAAGCCCATTTTTTGACATCACAAGTGTGATCTTCCACTGTGGACTGGCTCACCAATAATTGCAGCATCAATCCTACTGATTATACTCTAGCTACGTACGTTATCTGTGACCCCCTGAAGTGTGTGTGCCAAGGCCACATTCACATGAACAAAAAGAAGCGTGCTGCTTAGCAACAAATGTTTGTGTATTTGTGTGTGTGTGGCGTATGGAAGGGATGTAGTGGAGACTGATAGAGTGCTGAAGTAGAGTGCTTGTATTTTACCTAAAGGCCCTGGGTGAGGGGTTGAGAGGGCCAGTAATAGACATAATGCACTGAGATGATGCATTTGCAAACAACAGAGGATGTATACCCATAGTGCATAAATGGTGTATACATCTAATGGCATGACTACTAATAGATGCATAAGAGGGATAGTGAAAATTAAATTTAAAATCCTCCCTGACACTATTCTTCCAGAGTATCCTATTCCATTTAACTTCTTCAACTTTGTGAAATCACTTGCTGTACAGCAGAGAATGTTGAGATTATTCTTGGTATCAATACAGTAATATTATGTTTTTAAACAAAAGTAATATTTGAGCACTTTTTTATGTGGGTTCATATTTATTTGAGAAAGATAATTATTGGAGGTGTGTGAATTTTTTGAATGTACTCATGGAAATAAGGAGGTGCAGAATGTGTAGCACTCTTACCCAGTCTTTAGTAAATGACCCGCTGGTTGGACTGTGGTGGCACAAGGTGACGGAACTGTGGGGGCATGTGCATGTGAGTGTGTATATACAGTACATGTACTGTATGTGTAGTCATGCATAAAGCACTGGCAGAGACACATGAGAGTAGACTTTCCTTAGCACATCTGGCAAGCAACTAATTGGAGCTGTGTGTTGTGTGTGTGATATTTTAAACCAACAGATTTCTTAATTCAGATCTCTGCTGCACGAGTGCTGACTAAGACCAAAAGCAGAGCACATATTACACCTATTTTAAAGTCTTTACACTGGTTACCTGTTAGTTTTCCCATTGATTTTAAAATTCTCTTACTAGTTTCTAAGGCACTACATGACCTGGCACCAGACTACCTCTCAGAAATGCTTCTGGTTTATGAACCGGGAAGGCCCCCCAGATCCACCGGTTCTTCTCTTTTAGCTGTTCCACAAAGCAGAACAGAAACATTTGGTGATGCTGCTTTCAGCCGCTACAGCTATTGCTGATTATTATTATTTATTTCATTCTATTTTATTTTGTTAACATTTTACGATTTTATTATTATATATTTATTTTGTGTAGTATTTCATGATTTTATTTATTTATTTATTTATTGCTTGTATTATTCTTTTAATGCTTTTTTTGGATTGATTTGGTGTGCATTTTTAACGTCCTACTTTTTGTCAATTGCTTGTAAAGCACTTTGAATTGCATTTGATTTGTTGGTGCTAGGTGCTATATAAATACATTTTGATTGATGATTGATTGATTGATTTTTTATTGGCAGGCTCCAGGATTTCACATTGGTGTAGGGGAATCACGTTATTGTTATGTTATCAAATTTGGGGCACCACCTTCAGTCGAAGGAAAATAAAATGAATTAAATTGATCAGTCTTATTACCTGAATGGTGAATTCTCAATACATTGATCCTTGATCTCTACTTTGAAGAAACGTCCACAGACAAAACTTGGTGATAAATAGGAACATTTATTTATAACTAAATGTTTAACAGGTCAATAGTGTGAATATACGAGACACTGAGTAATGATGCGATAGGGAATAAAATCAAATGAAAGAAAAGGTTATTTGAATAGCAATTTCAAGAATGAATTATCTTTGGCGATAGGAATGGGAATATGTGGCTCAGGTAAAAGAACGAATGAACGCTAGTTTGTTAGTTCCTTTCTCTAAGATCTAAATCTAATATTCTGAGTTCTTATTCGACATCATCTCTTTATCACAACAGCCGTGGTTGAGTGTTTGCCTACTTTTGCCGATCGGTCCGGTGTAGTCTTCTGAGGAACCAGAACCGTCGCTTGAACCCAGTCCCACGTCGCGGTCTTCTGAGGGGAGCGCCTGTTGAAACACCGCAGGGTGCAGGGCGAGGTCTCTCGGCAGCGATGTTCAATGATCCTTCGTTGTTTCGTTGTCCACAAAGTGTGGAAGCACAGTCTTTTGGCACATGCGGTGCAAAAGTCTCTTTGGCAAACACGGCCTCCGTAAAGGTTCTGGACAGCCGGCAGGCGAGCTGTAGTTGCGATGGTCTTGGTTCGTCGAATTGCTGCTGGGTTGAATAGCAGCTCTGCTAACTTCTTCTTAACTCTAAATTCTTCAAAATAACTGGGAGATAGTTTCGATGTCCTGTCGCTACTATCTTCAAAGTTGTGATGAACGCTGAATTAACTGAGGTCCACAGACGGTGTCAAAACTGAGTTTGCTTGATTAAGTAAAAATACGCGCAACTTAGACGACTAAGAAAAGGACCGGAGATGACTAAGAAAATCCAAATCTCCGGAGAAAGACGTAAGGAGGATTAAAAAAAACATAAGAGAAGAGTAGAAGCGTAAAAACGTGGAAGAGCGGAAGAGCAAAAAGTAAAAGAGGGTGAACAAAGGCGATTCGATGGTTTTATCTGGCCATCAAAAAAAAGGCGTGCGCTGGAGGCGGAGGCAGTTTTTTTGCGCCCAGCGTCTATGGACTATGGCCTGTTTCTTTGTTGGGAATAAAACGTGGTTTACTAATTTACTTTATAAAAATATATATATTTGATACACGCAAATGCCACATACTTCCATCACTATAGTCAAATCACAACGATTGTACCACATATTTGTATGTAACACTGTCGGTATAAACACATCCAATAAGCATATAGTTCTACACATATTTCGTGTCTCAAAACATTGTTAATCATAACCTAAATCGTAATTTCCTACTCAGTAAAACAAAAGAACAACAACATTAATACTGTTAATGAAAAATGGTATTAGTTCCCATAGTTTGATTCTTACGTACTACTTATAATCAGGAATCTTAGTGTATTGTAACTAAGCCAATTTCTATGCTAGAATCACCAGAATTGAACTGATCATCCTAAGAAAAGAGTAGACATGTGTTAACAACATTATTACATTATTGATTAGTTTGGCAAGGTACTTTATCAACTTTTTAACATTCAGGGGACTATTGGAAGGTCCCTTTCTTCAAGAATGCCTCTGGAGATTTATGATGTATCTGGTGACTTTCTTCTTTATCTTTACCTAAGATCAAAGAAAGGGGGAAGATTCGGGATGTCTGTGTGTGAGTGTGGGGAGAGAAGGTGTGAAGTCTCAGGCAGAGTTGTATGAGAGGGAGCAGATTGCTCTTGTTTTATACTCTGGCTGTATGTTCTTTATTCAGTCTATGCAGGTGAGGGTCCAGTCTCTGTTTCCAGAGAAGATAGTCTCTTGAACAGTCCAGGATGGTCTTAGATTTCTTCTGCTGTTGTAATCAGAGGGATTACCACCAGGGTCTGGACCGTGCAGACTTGCAGTCAGTCTTATTAGCATAACAACAGTATGCCTTGTGGAGAGTCAGAATGTCTAGTTCTCAGGTCTGTGATGTGTCAGAATTGACAAGTTTACGGCTGTGGGAGGGTGAATCCTGGGAAGCACCCTGGAGATTTCTTGAATCAAATCACTAAAAGGTCTGGCAGGCTGTAACATTCCTGCCTCCTATTTGATCTTTTCCAACTTGCTTACCTCCGGTCCAGGTTGTGTGTACTTATTTGAGCAAGCAAAGGGGTTTTCACTACACAGGCGAGAGCCATGAAGGAGGAGAGACGAGTGACGCTGGACGCCCGACACAAATACTTGATCAGCAGGTTGGTGGACGCCAGGACCCTGGTGGAGCCGGAGGTGGAGGATGTATGAGGAAATGTTCTCATACTTATGATTACGTCTTAGTGCACATCGCCATAGTTCCCAGTTCTTCCCCTCTCTTCTTCTCCCACTAATGTGCCGATCTCATAGTTTAACGTAAAACTGTCAAACTGAATGAAGCGTTTGTTGGAGCACCAGTGACGTTTGAAGCTTCGGACGTCATCNTCATCCGCCCGTCTCTAATAACATGATGGATGCAGCAGTCGTGCTCTTTATACGCGGAAGGTTTCAGTGTTTTTCCTCTTCTACTTCTTCAGCTCGCTTTGTTAGGAGGAAATGTAGGAAAAGAGACAGAGGAACACTTTATGTGTCTTAAATTCCTAGGGCCACATTTTATTAGCTGGAGCCCTCCTGGTCAGGACCCCGGCTGTGCCAATACAGAGGTTTCATTGAAATGAATGAGGAAATTGCCTTTATTTTTTTCATGCAGTGCTGTTGTCGGTCCGAACAAACACAACATTATGTGATGGTGACATACTGTATATTACCCGTCCTCGAGATCACGAGTTCTTCGTTGCAAGATCAGCAGGTTAAACATCTTTCCCAGCTGATGGAGGAGCTCACAGCGGTTCAGGTTTTAGTTCAGGATTTGGCTCCAGCTCCAGCCCGTCTCATCTCTCCGTCCCTCCAGGGGAGGACTCTTCCTAGGATGGTGGTCCGTCTCAGAGCGGGGGCCCAGAGGCCGTGGCCCAGGCTAGGGTAGACATCAGGAAGCTGCAGCAGTTCCTCATGAGACAGCAGGTCAACCCCAGCAAGGCCATGTGCAGTAAGTCAACCCACAGCTCCTCATCCAGCTGGAGAAGGTTGATCGTCTTTATCTTGTCATGCTGCCCAGCGACTGCAGTTACAGTGGAATGATCCATATATCATGATATCAGCATTAAAATAGGAAACATCACATGGATCTGACGCAGAGAGCTGGATCAATATGAGCTACACAGCTGAAGAAATCCTTTTGCTTTTCCTCTCCTGCTTTTATCTACCTGCTTCAGCTGCTGGTTACTTTGTAGATTAAATTTTACACTCAACATGAGACATAGAAATAGAAAATAAATAAATAATTCTTATTAGAGCTGAAACAATTAATTGAATGATCGATTAATCAATCGACAGAAAAGTAATAGGCAACTATTTTAATAATCGATCGTTTCAGTCATTTTAAAGCAAAGAAAAAAAAGGCAAACATTCTCTATTTTCCTTTGTCATATTACCGTAAACTAAATATCTTTGTGCTTTTGGTCAAACAAGACATTAGAGGACGTCACCTTTGGCTCTAAAGTGGTTGAGATTTTCATTTTATCCCAATTTTTGAGGTTTCATACACTAAACAATTAATCAATGATTCGAAACAATGTTCGGCAGATGATTCGATGAATGAACTTCCCGCCACGGGTAGCCGCAGCCCTTGTTTTTGCTTATTTTGCTCGAATGCAAAAGTTAAATTTAAATCCCCAAACGTTCATGACTTCAAAAATTATAGTCTTTTGCCACAGAATCTCAAATAATCCAAATTCAATCGTGAAATATTAAATGAGTTTATAAAGTTACACAAGTGGAGAAACTGAACTGTTGCAAAATACTGTATATTGGTAGAGAGAAAGGCGAGGTTTCACTATAATTTATATTTATATATACACAGTATATAATAAGGTCACGTTAAGTGCATTCTTACAGGATTAATTAGTTCATTAACAGGATTAATCCGGACGAGTGTAAAGAGCCACAAGAGCGGTGCTCCTGTTAACGACAGTCCGTCACTCTGGACGGCGTTTTATCCAAAATTAGAAGAGATGTACCGTGTAGCAGATTTGATCAGAATCAGAATCAGAATCGGGTTTATTGCCAAGTAGGTTTTCACATACAAGGAATTTGCTTTGGTGAATTGGTGCATAATAAGAAAAAGCAAGTATACAAATGTTAAATAGAGAATTTCACTTTAAACAATGTAAAGAAATATAAATAAGTGAAATAAGATAAAATTGGAAACAAAACACACTATACAATAATATGGATATGGAGAGCTATACAAGTTAGTGCAGGATGTGCAAAATATTTGCTGAGGATGTGCAAAAGTTTACAGTATGCAGTGTTCCTCAGGGCTTACGTTAATATAACGTGTAATGCCCTTTGGGGGTTGTCAGGGTATTAGTGTCCGAGTCACAGGGGGGTCCCGGGCCGTGTTGATGAGGCCAGCTGCAGACGGGAAGAAACTGTTCTTGTGGCGTGAGGTTTTGGTCCTGATGGACCGCAGCCTCCTGCCGGAAGGGAGTGTTTCAAAGAGTTTGTGACCGGGGTGGGAGGGGTCAGCCACAATCTTTCCTGCACGCCTCAGGGTCCTGGCGGCATACAGGTCCTCGAGGGAAGGTAGATTGCAGCCAATCACCTTCTCAGCAGAGCGGATGATACGCTGCAGTCTGCCCTTGTCCTTGGCAGTGGCAGCAGCGTACCAGATGGTGATGGAGGAGGTGAGGATGGACTCGATGATGGCGGTGTAGAAGTGCACCATCATTGTCTTTGGCAGGCTGAATTTCTTCAGCTGCCGCAGGAAGTACATCCTCTGTTGGGCTTTCTTGGTGAGGGAGCTGATGTTCAGCTCCCACTTGAGGTCCTGGCTGATGATGGTGCCCAGGAAGCGGAAGGACTCCACAGTGCTGACTGGAGAGTCACTCAGGGTGATGGGGGTG
>LKNJ01008246.1:0-19623 GCA_002120245.1 Maccullochella peelii | reverse complement strand
CTTTTCAGAGGGTGAGTTAAACATAGCATATTGATTAATATACATTTAATTTAGCATGACAAAGTCAGTTCCTTTGTTCTTGTGTCAAGAGTTCAGAGTCTTCGGTCCAGATCCTGGAATGTGGGAGTATTAGGCTAGTTGACTACAGACCTGTCGTAAATTGGGCAATTGTCACTTTCTCTTAATGTCCTCCCTGAGTCCTGGTTGGTCCTGGTTTATGGCCCGGAGGTCATATAGATAACATGATGTTTTGGGAAACTTCATCCTTGAGTCTTAACAGAGACTTGTTTTATGGCAGGGACCATGGCTGTCCCACACTTTAATTCTTTCTCAATGAAAGATGTAGAATTATTCATCATCAGGTTCCTTATCACGCTACAGTGGTCAGACTGACTTTAGCCCTGAAAAAACCTGTAAAATCCTATCTTATAGTATTATAAACCTCTGTACAGTGTTGTGGCGTCTGATAAGCCTCCAGTCTCATGGATCTATTACTAGATAAATCATTCATCCATCTATCATCTCATCAGTAACAAACAACATGCCCCCCACCAACGCAGCTCCTTGTGTTGTTTTAATGCAGGGATGTTTTCAGTCTAAACGTCCGCTTATACCGGAATCCGACTACACAATATTTAAGTGTGACATTACACCCACAGCTTGATAATTTTGGTTTAATACACCTGACCTGAGGCTGATAGTCAAATGGTTACAGGTTCATTGAAATGAAATACAGGTTCTGCTTTCTCAGCAGAATCCTCGTCCCGGCTTAGATTCTTTGAGAGCTCCCTCAAACAGCACAGCATTTCCTTCATATCTAACCGTATAGCCATGTGTGTTACATCCCATTTGTCCTTTGTTCTGTTTCCTGTTTTATTTTGAAGTCGAGTCTTTCTTGTCTTTTCAGTTCCTGTTCTCATGTCTCAGTTCCTGATTATCCTCACCTGCTCCCCATTACACACCTGCCCCTGATTCCCTCGTCAGCCACTTCCCTATTTATACCAGTCCCCTTCCTTTGCTCTTTGTTGGTTCATTTTACTACATACCATGTGCTTATTTTTCGTGTGCTTGTGTTGGATGTTTTCCTTGTGCTTCTGTTTCCTGAACCTGGATCTCCCAGTTACCTTTTGCCTGTCTGCCTGCTTGCCTACCTGTGTGTAAGCAACAAATAAATCATTGAACTGCTTGAGCCTCCTCGTTTGTCTGCATTTGGGTCCTTCCCCTAAACTATGCAACACTTAACAATGTGTACAACCATGGTCGATTCCTTGATGTAAGTGTCTAACTGAATTGTGTAAAGTTGCTCACAGAAGGTGCTAAGTAACCCTGCTTTCCTCATTCATAGCATTTTCATCATTATCCTCGTTCTTGTCTTCAGCGCACCGGTACTACTCTAGTGCCATGAGGCTGGCACTCCCATTTCCATGGCAACCCCTGAAGTGAAGTGGAGTGTTTTAGCTGCTCCAGTCTAAAGATAGAACCCTTATAAACACACCAGTTGGGCAGCCCAACCACAGTGATCATTTTCAACAAAGACAAAGGAAGAGTGGCTAGAGCAGAGAATGGATGACACTGAGTGGCACACACAGAGATACAGCTCCAAAGACAAAAAGCCTGTTTTTTTCACTCCTATATGATCTCCACCAAGAGCTGAATGACAGATGGGAGAGTGGTTATCTCAGGCAGGTGTCCAAATCATGATTTACATGATGATTCATGATCTATCTCTAGTCTTACCTCAATCTTCTAAATCAAAATGACACATAGAAAAGTGAGTCACAGAGTAACTGTAATCGTACAGTCAATACACCAAAACAACCGCGATGGAACACAGTTTGATTAATAATCAAATAATCAGTTTGATTCAACTTGAATCTGAAATCCATGTGTGACAGAGAGTAAGACTGGGGGCTTGATAGGGGCCTAGAAGCTAATTTTTGCCCCGGGGGACATCAAAAATCAATTGTGACACCTTTAATTGCAATTACGTAATTATATAAGTTTGACTCTTGATTATAGTGTTGCCTTCAAAAGAACATACAAGATTTGAAGATTAGAAATTTATAAAATTATCTGAGCTGCATAAATCTGTCCTTATACTGAACTGAACAGTTAAACCCGAGGCCTGTTCCATAAAGCGAGGCTTATTTCAGTTAGTCTGACTCATTTTCAGTTGATTCGGTTCCATAAAGCAAATTCAACATAGTTCAAGCTCAGCTACTATGGCAACGTGTGCTGGGAAACTAACCTGGAACGGGGCAGGCTAACTGTCAGGCTAAGCCTGAGTTGTTGCTCATAAACCAGAGTTCCTGTAACACTGATTCGATGGGAAAACAATGATTTTACTTTCTACTGTGCTGCCATATTATTTGACTTTATTAACCACTATCAGTCAAAGTAAACTTATATAAATAATAAATTAAATTAATTACACAATGATGAATGATAATATGGTATGTGATATCAAATGTTTAGGGTTTGCTACATAAAGTAAGTCTCAATCTAAATTACCCCAATAGAATGATAACATCTACATATAAATTATATTGACCAGAAATGTACCAGTATCTTAATCCACATGCCTCTAGCCTCTAATTTCCTGATAGGAAACCATGTTTAAAATGTATTGGTTAATATATTGGTTAATACATTTTAAACAATTTCAAAAAAGTAAACTTAGATATGTTTAGTGGGTGTATGGTTTTGTAATGAATCAAGTAAAGGTCTATAAATAAGGACCTCAACCCATGTGTCTTTCTTTGTCAATCATGGCGTGTCCTTTCATTGATGAGGTGGTGGATGAGGGAGCTGTCATAGTACGCAGGGCATTTCAAAGAGTACTTTCAGGGACAGGTCGGACCCTTGGGTGATTCCAGAATCTTTCGGGCCTGTTCTCTTTCCTACCAACTGTCACAAGGTAGGCTGTTCACTATACATATCACAATGTAAAATAGTACAGCTTTAAAAATACCTTCACCTAAATTTGTCATTTTAAAAAAATCAACTCTTACTCTATCCAGGCGAATTGTCAGGGCTTTTGCTGGGAGACTGGGGATATGTATTTTTATTTATTTATTAGTTAATTTCTTGGGGACAATGCAATAAAACATTGCAACAAGTTACAGAGAACATGCTACTGATGTATTGCATAAAGGATTTCTAGCCAAGGCTAATTTGTGACCCCTGTTCCTGGCTAGGCCTTTCCGCTTAAAAAGATCATAAAATATCATTAGCAAAAGTTCATTAATTAAATTGAGCAAATAATAAATTAAAACAATCTCATACATGCGACATGATCATATAAAATTACAACATTTACACCCAATTACAATCATTATATTTGTGTTGCTAAAGTTCCGTGATCGCAGGTTTGGTTTTGTTTCAGCCAGTGTTTCACCTTTTCATTGAACGTTTTCAGATCAATTTGTGTTTGGCATGCTTGCCAATAATGTAAAAACAAGCGGCAAAACATTTTCCTTAAAACTCAATTTTGTCCTGTTTTCTTCTGCGTTTGATAAGCGCTAGCTCATGCTTGCATTACATGTTGTATACATTATGTGTATGGAGAGAGATTGCGACTTGGTGTATTGTGTTGAGTGGTAATTTATCTTACCTCCAGGTTACTGTCACTGTTATCAGATTGATAACTTTACTGTATCTAACAGGATAGTTAATAGTATTAGCTAGAGAAACAATTCTTGTTTCCTCCAATTTGATCTCTTACCTCAGGCTCTCTTTTTCAGTTTTCAGTTGTCTAGACCCCCCCACCCCCCCAAAAAAACAATAAACAAAAAAGGTAACAAGATTGTATAAACAAAATAATTATTTTGGGAGGAATTTGATTTGAACGTCGAAAAGTGGGCGTGACACACCAACGTACCATGCTGTTGCTAGCTAGCTAACTAATGAATTTTAGCTCTGTGCGCTAAAAATTGACAATTGATTGATGGATGGATGTCATGATTTTATTGGTTGAAACTGGTTGGTTCGAGCTTATGTAAGCACACGTCATATTTTGTTTAACAGAAAGAAAACATGATTGGATTTTGAAATAAGAATACAAAGAAATGGATATTTTATACTTTTTGACATTTTGTTAGGTGCACAATACGGGGATGTGACCTGAAAGATTTAAAAAGCATTTTTCATTTCATCTCTACTTTAATGCATTGTCCAAAGTCACATATAAAATAGTTTTGCTGACATGAAACATTAATGTACCTTTTTGGTCTAGTTTAGGCCCATTCATACAGATACAGTCAAAAACAAGCAAGTATTCACAATGGAGAGGATAAAGGGTGAAACAATGTTTACATCTTACACATTGTGGGTTGTAAAATAGCAAAAAGCCTTACAAACATGTTGAGTCGGTGTTGTCACGTCAACTACTGTACATCCTCAAAGAATAATCTATTATTTTCATTTTCAAAGGACGACAGGCCATGCTGTGTTTTTCTCTCTAATATCTTTATCATTCTGCCTTGTTGTGGCTCATAGCTGCGCACATAATTCCTCTCCAGGACAGAATGTGAGTGGGTGGGAGGCTGTGGATGTGTTATGAAGGCCTCTTCAAAGTTATGAAGGCCTCTCCAGCGCAGATGCTCCATACATTTCCATTCATTAGACACACAGTGGAGAATGTGGCGTGGTCATGTGGCAGGGGAGGCATGCAGTTGGTGGGTGAAGTCATCTCTTCCAGTTTGTCTACATTTCTGGAGATTTTGCTCGTCGTCTTTATGTATTTTATTGGATTTTTGTGTCTCACTGAATACCCACAGAATACAAATGTGATAATCGCTTACAGTAATCACTACATTTCCATAAAATCAAGTGGAAGCATACAAATTATTTCCTATCGCACTGCTAAAACGAAGTTTAGGTATAGTCTGTTTTGACCATTTCGTGATGTGACCACATTTTGTTTTCTTAGCTGAAAAGCAGAAGAGTTCCAAGATTGTATCTCTGCAGACCGAGGACTGTGAGAGGGCGGGGAAACAACTTGGAAGGGTGTGGTAACTGTCAATGAAAAGCTAATTTCACCAATATGCTGTCTGAACCAGTTGTCAATCCCTTTTTAATTTAGCGAACAAAAGTGATTTGTGTACTTGTAGCACTGTAGCCAGGGGTCACCTGCAGGTGGCAGTAATGCAATGTCATGGATGCCAACTGCCTGCCTTGGCACCCAAATGAGAAAAAAACAAAAACAAAAACACTCCACCCTCCAATCTCCAGCTTCTTTGTTCCCTGTGACATCACTGCAGGAAGAGCTTCTTCCCAACTCAGCAGAGGAGCTGCCACCTGAGAGTTTAAGGTATGTTTTCTGATATCACCCACCATTATGCTTTTGTTTATATCTTAGGGGGTATCTTTCACAGCTAGCGAGAGACGATTGGATAGCAAGCTAACGTGACAGTGTTAGCTAGCTTACCTTTCGAGAAGCAAGAGGAGTTAACCTAACTAAGAAACCAACATAGCTGACCAGCATGCTTATTTAAAATATACATTTTAATATTAAAAAAAGCTCACTTCAGCCCCCAGCCCTGCAATTTACTAAATAATCATCTTAGGCAGAACCATATTTAATTTTGGGATTGTTATAGTCTTAACACCTAAAACAGGTAAAGAAAGAAAACTATAATCCTATCATTACAAATACAACTAATTCTAATCCACATAACATTCAACCCAATACAATCCCCCCACTACCCATGACATCATTGATGACATCAGCAAGAGCATAAAAGCAGGAAGTGTTTGGTTGCCACCCCCTTTAACTCCTCGGAAAGTATGTTGAGTATAGGTAAGTGAGGACAATGAAAGCTAATACTAGTGATGGGCAGATGAAGCCTTATGAAGCTTTGGGGCTTACTTTCTATTTGTGCCGAAAAAAATTAAAAGCTTCAAGGACTCAAACGCAGCAAACACAGTGACATCTGGTGGCTTGCAAAACTTATAGCAGCCCTTCAAGACTGGGACCTCGCTGAGTTTAATGGTTTTAGTCTCATGTGTGCAATAACAAACTTTGTTATCTCGATAATGAGATAATCAACCCATTATCACGAGAAAACAAATGTTGTTTTTCATCTTATTAGCCTACTTATAATGTTTATCAGAGACCAAGAGTGCCTGTAGCAACTGATTTAAGTTGAAAATGTCAGATCAAGGAGTGCCCTAACTATTATTGAGCATGGCATCAGACTGTACTTCAAGTCAAGGTCTAAAACAGGCAGAAATTGCATTGTGTCTTTCTGTTGGAGATAACATTCAGATCAGTTCTTGTCATTTAAGGAGAAGACTACGAGATAAATTTACCCGTTATCACGAGAAAATTAGCTTTATCTCGAGATCACAAATTAATAATTTTGTTATCTCGAGAGAATGGCATTAAAGAAATAATTGCAAGCACGGCCATTCTCGGCTTCCATACAGAAGTGCATTTTGCACCGGTCTGTTGGGGCCTTTCTGTGTGGAGTCTTGCCGAAACAGACTACACGTTGGTCCCCGACCAATCATAGCGTGATGTGCGTGATGCCATCGGGAAGGAGGTGCTATGGACCAACTTCCGGGAACAAGAATGTAAACAAACAATGGCAAATACAGTATGTTTGATGGATAGTGTAGCTGGTCTCAGGCCTATCACAGTTATTAGCTACAGCATATCTCACCTCACTGTCATTTTTGACTTCTTATTTCCAGAGCCTTGTGCCACTGACTGAAGTCATAGTGCCAATCGGTTAGCATCAGCTGACAGAAATAGCTCTAGTGTCATGCATTCTGTCCTGTGAACACGCATGTCCTGTTGGTAGGGTGGTACGGTGAATATCACAGCTTCAAAATGAGGCAGAAAAGCTGTTACACATACACTTCCATTTTAGTGTCCTGTTTCAGCAATGATTAAACACTCCCCAGAGAAGAGAGTTGTGAAGGTGCAGGTGTTTACATGGGTCTTATCTCAGGTTGAGTACAGTTTCAATTTGAATGGTGATGGTTGGTCCACCACTTTGGTCCAGACTGAAATATCTCAACAACTATTGGATGAATTGCTATGAAATTTGCGTCAGACATGTTGGTTGTGGACATTTTCCAAATACAGTACAGATCATGTAGTCAGAGAAGTTGTTGTGGATGGCTTGTGTGAATCAGCCTCTGCTAAACTTGACAGAAATTGTGCCAGCTGCCTCAGTGTGATACTACTGTGTACATGCTTGATTTCAATGCATGAAAATACAAACAGTTTTAAATTAGTTCCTTCCAGTGTACTGGCTCTATTCCAACAGACTTTATTGGCACTGTCACATAGGACAGGTGCCCCCTGTCAAACAATGACATCAACATCAACAGCAGGTTCAGGTTACTTTATTTGTACCCGTAGGTAGATTTGTTTTGCAGTTCAGAAAAATCAAGACAGACATCCATCTAAAGACAATTAGACACATTTTTACAGACAGCACAAACAGTAGACCTGGACAAGACATGAAAAAGTGCTCAAGGATAGCATCAATGTTCAAAGTGCAATGTTGCTACATTTTGTTAACCAGGTTGATGGCTGCTGGAACAAAGCTATTTTTGTATCACTTTGACCTGCACCTTGGGACCATAAACCTCTGTCCAGAGGGAAGGAGCTTGAATTCTNTGTGCAGAGGGGTGGGAGCTGTCGCTTAAAATCAAGGTAGTTAACCTCTGTACCTGTCTGATGTACAGGGATGCTACATTAAGCTGTAACCCACCAATCAGCCTAGACCATCTAGTAATCTGGTTCAGAAAATTTCTGCTCGTCAATCGAAGCCACCAAACCATGACACCAAAGAAAAAGATAAAACCGATTCAATAAAAGCATGGTAGAATAAGGTCATCATGGTTTTGTCAATGTGTAATTTGGACAGTTTCCTCAAACAAAACAAACGCTAGTGCCCTTTTTTGCACACAGCTTCACAATTTTCTTCAAAGGTCAATTTTGAATCAATAATTGTCCCAAGGTACTTGTAGGATTGCACAAATTCTACTGTCTGACCCTTAATGGAAATAACTGTGTGTGGGCTTATCTTCTAAAATCAATTATCATGTCTTTGGTTTTAGATATGTTTAATTGAAGATAGGACTCCTCACACCACTTGACAAAGTTGTCAATGACTGAGCCGTAGCCAGTCTTCATATCCTGGAGCAGACAAACAACAGAGTCATCCGCATACTTTAAAATGATCCTGTTTCCCCACCTACTCTGACACATATTTGTGTAAAGGATGAAAAACGGGCGAGAGCATCACATCCTTGTGGGGCGCCCATGGAGGAGTAAACTTGGTCAGACATTTACATTTACTCTCACTCTTTGTGTTCTGTTAGTTAAAAAGTCTAGAATCCAGCCCACAAGATTGTTACTCAATTCAAATTGTTCTAAAAGCCTACTGGTTAAGATATGGGGTTGAATTATGTTAAAAGCAGAGGAAAAGTCAATAAACAAAAGTCTTGCATGAGACCCCTTTCCCTTCAAATGTTTAAAAAGTAAATTTAACAAGGTAACTGTGGACCCCTCTACTCCTCTGTGTGGTCTATAAGCAAACTGCATACGATCAAGTGCATACTCAGTCTTGCTTAAGATTTCTGACTTTACTAGTTTTCAAAATTTTTCATAACAATTGAGGTTAAAGCAACTGGTCTAAAGTCAGTAAGAGTTTTGGGGCAACTTGATTTTGGTACAGGGACTACCACAGCATCCTTCCAGACCTTGGGTACATGTTGTGCCTGTAAAGACTGGTTTGATGTTCCGGGACCCCGGGCGATAAGTAAGTGTAAAGTTGAAGTGCCCAAAAAACAGAGCCCACCAGGCTTGACGTGAGTTCAGGAATTTGGCGGTTTGAATGTACAACAGATTCTTATGATCAGTCCACACAAAGGGATGCTTGGCCCCCTCCAACCAATGTCTCCACTCCTCCAATGCCAGTTTTACCGCCAGGAGCTCCCAGTTCCCCACATCATAATTATGCTCCGCGGGGGACAGCTGGCGGAAGAAGAAAGCACAAGGGTGCAGTTTTTGGTCCGAAGCAGCCCGTTGCGACAGAACCGCTCCCACCCCCGTGTCTGAAGCATCCACCTCCACAATAAATTGACACGAGGAATCTGGGTGGACGAGGACCGGGACTGACGTGAAGCGTCTCTTGAGTTCCGTGAAGGCAGAGTCGGCCTCGGGTGTCCAGGAGAAAGACGAAGCCGAGGATGCGAGTCTGGTGAGAGGAGAAGCGGCCCGACTGTAGTCTCTGATGAACCTCCGGTAGAAGTTGGCAAAACCCAAGAACCGTTGAAGTTGCTTCAGGGACGTGGGTCGGGGCCACTGGTGCCATGGCCTGAATCTTCCCGGGATCAGCCCTCCAAGATATAACCCAGAAAAGAGACAGAGTTAACATGGAACTTGTTATCCAGCAACCGCTGGAGTACCTGTCTGACATGGAGAATGTGTTCATCCAGGCCTCGAGAGAAGATCAAGGTGTCACCTAGATAGGAGAACACAGTACGGTTGAGGAGGTCACGAAGCACATCGTTCACAAGGGCCTGGAAGACCGCAGGAGTGTTGGTGAGTCCGAAAGGTACAACTAAATACTCAAAGTGTCCCAAGGGAGTGTTGAAGGTCGTCTTCCACTCGTCACCCTTACAGATTCTGACTAAATGGTAGGCGTTTCTGAGGTCCAGCTTGGTAAAGATGGTGGCTCCCTGCAGGGGTTCAAAAGGGGAATTTAACAGGGATAACGGATACTTGTTCTTAATGGTGATGTTATTCAGTCCTTGGAAATCAAAACAGGGCCACAGTGTCTTGTCTTTCTTAGTTACAAAAAAGAACTCAGCCCCCACGGGAGAAGAGGACCGTCGGATGAGTCCAGCTGCTTAGAGAGTCATAAATATAAGTCTCCATCGCCTCACTTTCGGGGCGGGACAGATTGTAAAGCCGGCTGGAGGGCAGACGTGCTCCTGGAAGGAGGTCGATGGCACAATCATAAGGCCGATTTGGAGGTAATGAAAGAGCCCGCTGTTTACTGAACACCTCAGCCAGGTAGACAGCTGGGATGGACGACAGATCTGGTGACTCAGGTACCAGAGCGGGGTCAGCCACACTGACAGGGACCCGGGCTGACTGAAGACAAAAGGAGTGACAAAGTACTCCAACTCACCACCTTGCCTGCAGCCCAGTCAATGTGGGGATTATGCCTCTTCAACCATGGAAGACCTAGAACCAGAGGAGCATGAGAAGGAATGACATGAAACAGTATGTTCTCCTGATGATTACCCAACAAATACAGCTGAAGATGCATGGTACGATGTGTCACATGGGCGAGACATCTCCCTGTGAGCGCGTTGGTGTCGAGAGGAACCTGGAGTCGTTCATCAGAGATGTTCATCTGAGAAACCAACTCCTGGTCCAGAAAGTTCTCATCAGCTCCAGAGTCAATCAAAGCAAGCAGAGGCACTGATGAATGGTCAATTATTAGCTTAGCCTCGAATTGTGTCCAGGGCAATGAAGGAAAAGAAGTTGGACTCACCAGAACCCTGACTGCAACTGATGAGCCTACTCTTTTGACAACAAGGGGCAGGAAGCTTGAAAGTGACCAGACTGGCCACAGTAAATACACCCCCCCGCCTTGACTCTCTGAAGTCGTTCAGCCGGGGTGAGCTGGGCCCGACCCAGCTGCATGGGCTCCTCCTGTGGGAGGACGGGGGTGTCGGAGCTGGATGGCAAACGAGTAGCTGCAGAAAGCCCCCTTGCGGGGGGTGAGGTAGCAGCGCGCGAGAAAGAAACTGGGCGACCAGCTCTCTCTCTACGTTGCTCCCGCAGACGATTATCCAATCGAATTGCCAACTCAACCAAACCTCGAAACTGCTGGATTCATCTCTAGACGCGAGCTCATCTTTCATGGATTCATTCAGTCCGTTCAGAAAAACTCCCTGCAGTGCCTTGTTGTTCCAGTCTGCCTCTGCTGCCAGAATTCTGAACTCCACCGAGAAATCAGCCACACTGCAAAGAGCCCTGATGGAGAGACAAAAGTCGCTGACTCGCATTTTTTCCCATAACAGAATTTCACTAACAAAACTGGGATAAGAAGAGTTAATAACTGATGTGCCTCCCCAGACTGCCACTCCCCATGCCTTAGCTCTTCCTGAGAGTAACTTCATAATGTAAGCAATCTTTGACTTATCTGTGGAGTAAGTCAGGGGTTGCTGCTCGAACACCAGGGAGCATTGAAGTAAAAAGGATCCACACGTACCCAGATCCCCATCGTAGCACTCTGGGGCGGGCATGTGCAGCTCCCTTGGCTGAAAGGCCGGCAGCGGCAGAGATTGCACAGGAGGAGCGGTGCAGTCTGGGTGGGATTGAGCTGGCTCTCTATCCGCGCCACACTAGCAGAGAGGCCCCCGCAGCATATCCACCACCTCCCGAATCACCTGCTCGAGGCCAGATTGTTCTGTCGAGGTGGGGGTTGTAGGATCCAAAAGCAGACTCAAGCACAGGTAACGATGGAACGGATGGATTTATTAGCACAGACACACAGAGGTAACCACAAGGAGCAAAGAAAATCCAACTGGCGTGGGGTCTGCAGGGGAGACGAGGTGACTGGCGTGACATGAGGTGGCCGCGATTGGAGAATGGGAGGTGGATGATCACTGGAGCGCAGACGGCGGGTAGATGAAGTGAATGATCCAGACACACACTGCAGGAAACAGAAACACAGGAGTTACCAATAGTGGCTAAGCACCAGAAACAGTGTTCACTAGAATCTTTACTATTAAAGTTGGCCTGAAGTGTATAACTACCACTGTAGCAAAGGCAACGATCTGGCGAAGAGTGGGTGAAAGACCGGGTTAGATATACTGTGGACTGATGGGCTTGATGGGGAGCAGGTGTGCATAATCACAGAAGTCCTCAGGTGCATCCGGGAGGCCGCGCCCACGTCACACACAAACACCAAACATACAGGGGATCACAGGAGACACCAGGGAGAGGGGAAACAATGGGGGAAAACACAAGAGATACAGCAGTAGCCGTAACAAAGGCCTTTTCAACCTCCTTTTGATCTATGTCAAAGTGCTGATTGTCTTCAAGTTTGCGACTTTGTTTTGATACCTTTGATTTTAGTAATGAAATCCAGGAACTAAAATAAAAACAATTAAGAACATTAACATTAGGATTCCGGAGGCCTGCTATCATTTTCATACTAGACCAGGCTGAACCAAGATTGTTTGCCGCCATCTTCTTCTCTAGTTCAGATTTGTTGTTCTGCTTTGCTTTTAAAATTTCTATTTTCAGCTCCTTAGTAGCTATATGCAGATCAGAGGCTGCTGCCTGTTTAAAAGCGAGTTTCTTTTTCTGTATGCTGGACTTAAAAAGATTTGGTCACCCATGGTTTATTGTTAGGGTAAGTTTTAATCCACTTGGATGTCCCAGCCAGTGAAATCATAGCATTCCTGCAGACAGAGCACAGACTCCTCTGTCCAATCTCTTTGTCTCTCTCTTTAAAACTGTTTTATATACAGGCAATAGATGCACACATTTATGATCAGAAGAGCCAACTGGGGGTAGTGGGAATGATTTGTAAGCATTCCTTACTGACCCATAACTATTATAAATATATAATGTCTTATCCCGCCTGGTTGAACAGGAAAATCAGAATCAGAATCGGATTTATTGCCAAGTAGGTTTACACATACAAGGAATTTGCTTTGGTGTATTGGTGCATAAATAAGCATAGTAGAGAAAAATAAAAATATATACAGATATATAAAATAAATCCACTAAAAAGCAAGTACTGTAATGCAAATCAAGAATACAAATGTAAAATAGAGAATTTAGCAATAAAAACACCTCAGCCTCCAGCCGGAAGGGAATGTTTCAAAGAGTTTGTGTCCGGGGTGGGAGGAGTCAGCCACAATCTTTCCTGCACGCATCCGGGTCCTGGCGGCATACAGGTCCTCGAGGGAAGGCAGATTGCAGCCAATCACCTTCTCTGCAGAGCGAACGATACGCTGCAGTCTGCCCTTGTCCTTGGCAGTGGCAGCAGCTTACCAGATGGTGATGGAGGAGGTGAGCATGGACTCAATGATGGTGGTGTAGAACCATCATTGTCTTTGGCAGGTTGAATTTCTTCAGCTGCCGCAGGAAGTATATCCTCTGTTGGGCTTTCTTGTTGAGGGAGCTGATGTTCAGCTGTTCAGATGTGTTTTCTGGAGTTCATCCTCTTAGTTCCTCAGAGACTGGACGTTCCCCATGATCACCGAGGGTAAAGGCATCCTCCTGGTGAGCCACTGTTTCCTCAAGCGTAGTCTGATGCCCTGCTTCCTCTTCTTACTCCTCGTTGAACTACCGGTTATCTGTCCCCTGAGCTAAACCCGCAAAATTCAGTTGCAGCAGTGCATCTCTGGTGTACTGTGTCCTCCTAGCCTGATAGACAGCCCTGTTGATGTCGCAGACAAGCAGTAGTAGATAGAATAAAATCCACAAAGCGGCAGGATGAAGTAGATCCATTTTTGATTAAAGGAGCACTCAATCATATCAAATCAACACTTAAAACATTTTAAAATGGAGACACGTAAAAACATAAAAAGACGTTTAAAAAAGACACTGGACACAAGGATGCCAAAACTTTTCTTACTGCCGGTCGTTGTGTGCGCATGCGCCCAGCCTTTTCAAGGGCCGAGGGCAGAGAATGTCTCCAAGCACATGTCAGTGTGTTTGTTTGACAATACTCCATAAAATGCCATACAGATGAATCTAGTACAGTAATAATGTATCAATAAAACACTGACATAGATACCACTTTAAAGCTGGGGTAGGCAAAATCTGTGCAACATATGCAAAACCGCCTCTCTCTCTGCTGCCTTGTATCACTCTGCTAAGCTTCGACCGGCAGCAGAAGGAGTCGGTTACCCTGCGAAACCTCATGCTTCGTGCTCACTCTCCACGGCGTGAGCCTCACCAAGAGCCTGGTCTTTTCAAAGATGCCCCTCCAGCCCTCCTGGCCGCAGAGCAGAGCGCCCCAGGCTGCTGCAACGCTGTCCAGCAGCGGGATCAGAGGCTAGTACACCACACACACGCCACTGTCCCCCATCAACAGTTATTGCCCACTGTTTGTCGTCAAGCCTCTTTGCCACTCATTGATACGAGCACCATGGCATCGAACATACTGAGCCCGAAGCTCTGTGCTGTTTTGTATTATATGTTGCTATAGACAACGGAGGTGATGGAAATTTATCACAAGATGGAAGATTTTCAGCAGGATTTTCCGCCATTGAATCAGGCTTTCACCATCTGAAGGGATGTGCACGCGCATCTGCATTTGTAGCTCAGCAAATACGAACGCACCATCTCTCTGAAATAACCTATGATTGGTCAAAGTTTCCCGTCATGGGATAGATTTTCTGAAGCCTGAAAACAGAGCCAAGAGGAGGGGCAGTAGTAGAGGTTTTCTCTCAGACCACTTGAATTACAATATGCTGGATGGTTATTATGGCATTTTTGCCCAATGACACCAACAAAATACTGCCTACCCCACTTTTAATTAGCTGGAATTAAACACCATTTCATTTGAAAAGAAAACATATCCATTCTAATCAAAAGGAATTAAATGTAACTATTTTCTAAGGAAGAAAAGTTAGTTGGAGGTATGAAAAAACACAGAAGCAGTACAAA
The DNA here is from genome assembly GCA_002120245.1 of Maccullochella peelii. Taxonomy (NCBI): domain Eukaryota; kingdom Metazoa; phylum Chordata; class Actinopteri; order Centrarchiformes; family Percichthyidae; genus Maccullochella; species Maccullochella peelii. Next base: position 4,955 of record LKNJ01008246.1, on the reverse strand, counting down.
AAACCCCCCAGTAAAGTAAAATAATATTTAAAATGTATGCCAATAAAACTTAAAACTGGACAATTTTAAACATCAATCTGAGTTAAAGGGACATCAGACCCTGCATTTAAAATTAATCACCATGTCCTTTTTTTATAACATTGAAATGATGATAGTCATCTTTGTACTTTCTCTTTTTCAAAACACATTATAGACTTAACATCAGATTAAAAAACAACACCAATGCTGTATGATTGGATGTATGTATGATTTGGCTGAGAGGACTGGCATGAAGACACAGCCCTGTGGCGCTCCTGTGCTAATTATCCTAGAAGATGACAATACAGAATTTGAATGTGGAACTCAATAACTTGAGTCAATGCAGATTCCACATTTACTTAATTAGACCTTCATCACAGCAACCAACATTGATAACTCGAAAATATTACTTCTATTATTGCAAAACTGAAATGCAATTCACAATTTATCTGTAATTACGACTCCCATAACCCCGTCTGTATGCAAATGATAATGCTCCGGGAGGGGAACAGTGCTTTTTCTATATTAGAGCACACACTCTTACCATAGTGCTTAGTGTGTGCATTTTCTATGTTTTTAATTATAAGATACGTCATACTGTATGTTATATAATAAGCTGCATTTATGTAAGAACAGTGTTGTATGTATCTGTTTGTAACTAGTCTAAACTTAGTATTTTATTATAGTTTTATCTAACAAGCATTTTAATATTTTAATATTTACTCCAGGCAGTGAAGAAAAATGTGCTGTCTTCTCTCTCAGAATCACAAAATCATCTGCTATGAAAACTGAAGTATAATACACATAATACGTATCAGCATACAGCAACATCATAAGATCAGATTGTAGAATATATCTCAATAGACATGATGGTGATATGTGATTAGATAACTCAGTAAGGTAATGATCATGCACTTCCCTCAGGCACCTGTGAAGGATCAGGCAGAATATGTTTGCTTCATTCTGGAAAAGTCCAAAAGGCCAGTTCAGCCAGGAGCATAGTTGAGGGAAACACTGATGAACAGATGGATGTAGAGATGGACAAAGGATGGGTGGATGAATGGAAGAGCAGCAGATGGGTGATCTGTTGTCCAGCAGCACATAGCAACAGGACAGCTGAAGATACAGCTGAATAACAAGCTGCTGCTGGCACCACAAAAGCCCCTAACTGCAGTTGTAGTGATGATAACAATGAATTAACCATTAATATTAATTTAATATTCATGTGTTTTATAATTCATGTTTGTGTAAGATGACGGGGCTAATATGTATTTAATAATCAATAATACAATAATACAAATCATTGTCAGGTTTCGGGTATTTCTTAATTTAAATGCTGTTTTAAAGTATGTCCTCCCTGTCCCAAGCAGAATCAAGATTAGCCTGCAGGCCATTACTCAGCCTGATGCTGCTTTCTTATAATCCAATTTCAGTTTGGGTGGTTACAACTACAACTCTTTAATCCTCAAAACTATATAGTACTTTTTTTTTTTTAAAAGGCTCACTAATTTCTTTAAACAGCTGGCCACTGTAGTTTTAGCAAACATCACAGGAACAGGAAGAAATACTTAGGATACTATTTTCAGCCCTTCAGCCCTGATCAATTCAATGCAGTGTCAACTTATAGAAATATCAGTACATATCTGGCTCTATTAATAACAAACATACCCTATATTGCAATCTCCATTTATGTGCCTTTTGTTTGACTTTGAAGAAGCATTGTCTGTAGTAAAAGCTGCTACTGCTTTATAATGTGATGCTATAATGTGTGTACATGTGAAGACATTCATATACTGTCTGCAGTTGGAGACACACAAGCACACACAAACTTTCACAGGAAAATACACTCAAAGACAAACAGTGCCCTCTACTGACTTTGATGGGATCTTAGACATGCTTCCATTCTCCACTAAAACCCACACACACAGTCAGTTTATGGAAACCCAAGGTGTTCAGAATGAAATAAATAAAAATACAGAATGAAATAAATAATCAAATGAAGAAATATAGACAAAATGTATATAATATCCATAAAATTGGGAATTGATCTAATACATTTTAACTCTCTAAGCTCATTATTATGAAACATTATTTCATCCTGCTTCTTCTCACTATGACAGAGTTTATTGCAGGTCACTTTTATTTTCATTCCAGCAGTTTTTATTTCAATATGTCCCTTTTCCAAAGTATGTTTTATTTCCCACTGATCATTTTATTTATTAATGCCACGGTGCTGAGCACACAGCCCTGGGCAGTTCCAGTGTTCAGCACTAGAGTGAAGGATGTGTGACCACCAATCTCAACTGTCTGGGGTCTGTTTGTGACGAAGTCCAATATCCAGATGCAGAGTGTAACCCAGAGTGCTAAGTTTGCCAATACGTTTCATGGGGGTTATTGTGTTGAATGCTGAGCTGAAATCAACAAACAGCATTTAGTGATCGTTTCAATAATTTTTTCAAGAAAAAAATGCCAAATATTGTCTGGTGTCAGATCTTCTGCTTTTTTCCCTTTTATATCATTGTAAACTGAATATCCTTGTGTTTTGGACTGTCACCTTGGACCCTGAATATGGAAAGCTGATGAGGTCATTATTCATCTCCTTTTTCCTGACGTTCGATGTTTTACACGTGTCATACTTGTGTGTTCTGTTATTATTTTCTTGGTTTTATTTTGTAGGACTGATTTTGCTTTTTGCATTTTGCTTGACTTCCTGTCTTTGCTTTCCCGCCATTGTTGATTCTATCACCTGTGTCCAATCACTCACCTGTTGATCATTAGCTCGTCTATGCCTGTGTGTATATATAGCCCTGGTGTTTTGTTATCTGGTTGTCAGATTGTCTTCGATGTTGTATGAAGCTCTCCAGCGTTCATTCAGGATTGGCTTTGTTTTTTGTATTGAACTCTTGCCTGTCCTTGACTACTGTTTTTGCCTGACCCTTGTCTGTGCCTTTGCTTCACGTGGATTGGATTATCCTACTAAGTTTGAAGTAAAGTTTTTGTTTGTTGAGCCTTATACTGCTTCCTGTGTGGTCTTTGCTCATGGGTCTCTGCTTAAGTCGTTACAGCACGTCTGTTACTATAGTTCATGTATATCGCCAGCTGGCATTTCAATTCAATTTCAATTCAAATAGTTTTATGGCATGAATTATTTAACATTTACTAAAAAAATAAATTAACGGCAGTCGGCTTTTGTGAACACCGCTCTATGTGCCTGCACACGTGTAGCGGCGGATCTGAAAGCCGTCCAGTACAGTGACTATAACGCCAGTGTGCATCTGTTTACGCTGCTGAAATGTAAGGAAATAAAGCTGAGTTTTGTTTGTATTTTTAACAAACTTTTTTCCACACTTTATTGAATACACAAGTTCAAACACTCAAAGAACAACAACTTTCAAATATGGTAACATTGCTTTTGGAATTTCTATGCAATTTGATTCTGCTGGCAAAATATTGACACAAATATAGATCTTTTTTTGAAGCATTTAAACACTTTTTAAAATCCTCGAGACATAATAGTAAGAATTCATTAAAACTACTTGACTCCTTAGAATTGTATTTTAAGTAATCCCTTCTCTCACACTTTTATAAAGACACAATTTATTTTGATTATTTTACTTTCCTAATTTTGCCATGTTCTCTGTTGTATTGTAATTAACTAATGTCATGTTCTGCAGAAGCCTTTTTGAACCTTTTTATGTATTTGATAAAAAAAACCCAACTTTATTATTTCCTTACATTTCACCAGTGTAAATAGACGCACACTGGCGTTGTAGTTGGCGTACAGAGTGGCCATACTGGACGGCGTTCATATCTTCTGGCACACATGTGCAGATGCATAGAGCTGCTGTCGTTTGCAACAGTGCTCATAAACAGACTTAGAAAACATCGTACAGCAGAGAAAAGGTCTGTTATTTGAAAAAATTATTCTCAGATTAATCAATAACGAAAATAATAGTTAGTTGCAGCCGTAATATATTTTCATTCTCTGTCAGCATCTTTCACAGCTTTCTCCCTTCTTTGTTTTCCATCTGGCTGCACGTAGCAGACTGGACTTAACAGGGAGAGATGGGAGATGGCTGCAAGTTCTGAACTGTAAAAATGTGAGCTTTGGAGCAGACATGTCCAAGCTCAATGTGTTTGATTTGAATGAAGCTGATTTTTTTTTGTATGAAAGGTTCTATAAAAATAAAGCTATTGTTATTCTTTCCTTCTTCCTCAATGCTGACTGGTGCCCTTGCCTCTGCCTCAAGTGCCCTATCGTACTTTACACTGACCAACACACAAATCTCCTCTGAGATAGACATGACTATCCTGAAAAAAACAGAATGCACAGTGCACACAGTCAACATAAATTTAAGGTACTCAATTGGAGATATAAGATGTTGATGAACACATCTCAGTCAGTAATCAAACATTTAGTAAAAATGTAAAGTAAAAAAGTGTTTAGTGTTTACGGACAAAAAGTGTATGTTTACGGACATGCCAAATAATCTGATATGTAGGTTAACGGTGGTATCCTAAACAAATGGTAAATGGACTTTTACTTATATAGCGCTTTTCAACCGTTGAAACGGTTCCCAAAGCGCTGTAACAGTAATCTAAGCTCAAACAAACGCAAACAAACTCACAACTTGCTTTCTATCTTCAAGCAACAGCTAGCTTCTTAGTAATAATTTTGAAGTCTGCCAGGTATCCACAGTGTAAAAAGTGTATGTTTGCACTTTTTAAGTTAATAAAGTAAACCTACATTTTCACAATACAAAATCACTTACAGTACACTTGGTTACTGTAAAAGTGAAACGCAGTACTTTGTTACTACTCCTGTGACATGTAGCACATGGTACACAAGAGAACAGCTGTGAGTTGGAGAGTAATGACATTCTCTCACAGCAGGACGGTTTCTTGCTATATGCGGACTATGCGGTTGCATAGGGCCC
>LKNJ01008245.1:0-10873 GCA_002120245.1 Maccullochella peelii | reverse complement strand
ACAGCAGGTGGATGAATTAAGATGGTTCACTACATCCTCCAGAGTTTTAATATTGATGGCGATGAATGTTGACAATCTGGCTAAATAGTTTCTGTGTGGTTTTGTGAATGGTCTGGTTCCATTGTATGACATGGAGGAAGTTATGGCCACTCTAATATTTTAAATTTTTATACTGAAGAACGATGCAAACTCATTACACTTATTAAGCGATATGAAATCGGGTCTAGTTCTTTTGGGGGATTAGTTAGTTTATCCACAGTGGTGAACAAGGCACGAGAGTTGTTGATGTTCTTGTTGATGATGTTGGAGATAAAGGCTTGTCTAGCCTTCTTTATTGCTGAGTTGTAAATACGAAGCCTCTGTTTAAAGATGTCTTTGTCAATCTGAAGATTACTTTTTCTCCATTTGCGCTCATATATCCTGCATTCTCTCTTCTGGCTTGTGACAGCTGTCGTGTTTATCCATGGTGCGTTCCGCTTGCCCAAGATAGTTTTAACCCTTTCAGGTGCAATTGCATCAATAACTTTTAGGGTTTCACAGTCGAAATGATCAAAGATTTATTTTCATGGACATAGCTTCCATGAAAATGGAACATGCTCGTTTATATACCTTTTTTTGACAGAAAGTGATCTGGTTTGGGTATCAGATGAGACCGACATATCAAAGAAAACACAGAAATGGTCAGAGAGGCCTGTGTCCCTAACAACAGTGCTAGAAATATCAACACCCTTACTAATAACTAAATCCAGTGTGTGTCTGTAATGAAGGTCCTTTCATTACTAGTATTGATAGCATAATGTGGATGTAGTACTGGTAAAAAGACACAAACTAGAATGATTGAATGCTTTTATTGAANAAGATAGTCAAAATCTGTCGAGATAACAGAAAGCAATTCAGTAAAGTTATCAATAAAATTTACAGAGGACCTTGGAGGTCTGTAAATTGTTAACAGCAGGATTTTTGGTGTGCCTTTCAACACAATGCAAAGATATTCAAAGGAGGCAAAATCACCACATGATAACTGTTTGCACTGAAATGAGTCTTTGAATATAGCAGCAACACCCCCACCTTTCCTGTCAGGTCGAGAAACATTCATAAAATTAAAGTTTGGAGGGGCAGACTCAATGAGAACTGGTGCACTGCTGCTACTGTCTAGCCAGGTTTCAGTTAAAAGCATAAAATCAAGATCGTAGGTACTAATAAGATCATTAATTAAAAATGACTTGTTGGAAAGCGATCGAATATTCAACAAAGCTACCTTTGTAGAACTAACGGGTTGGCCCTGTGGAGACTGAACATGACATGGAATCTGTAACAGGTTAGCCAGATTCGATGACTGAACAGAGTGCTCCATTCTTTTTCTATTGCCTATCAAGACAGGAATAGGGAAAGCTAGCGGCACACTGGGTCCTGGCTTATCCTGGAAACATTCATGAGTGCCATCGTCCTTGTGGCCTGGACCCAATAGATATCAACAAGAGCTGGCTCTTAAGCTAACTGGAGATGGTATGTTTTTATCAGGCCGGGGAGACAGTGGATGATTCATATGCCATCGAGGAGGGGGAGGGGGTGGCGGATGTGACAGAGACACGTGTCAAAGCTGGCCAGGGACTTAAAACCAATGGTGGAGGTGGACGGCGAGTTGGGTGGGGGTAGGGGCGGGGCGTAAGTTTGGTCCCAGCAGTGACCAGCTTTTTCATTTGGTCAGTGAACTCCAGGAGGGGAGAGGAGGGGGAGAGGGTAACTAGAGAGGATGGGGAGACTACCAGTAGTGTATGGAGGATATTTTGACCCAGAATTAAAATTCAAGGGGAAAATGGCAAATTCAAAGAGAGAATGTCAAATGAACTGTTACTAAATGTATTACTAAGGATAATTAGGTTAGGTAAAAAGAAAAAGTAAATTTGAACAAGGAAACAAAGAAATTGACATTGAAATGAAAAACTGATACTGTGAAATGGCAATTTGAAAATGGAAAGCAAAATTGAATTCCTTAAAATGGAATGTGGAAAATCTTAAAAGTAAATGATGATGAAAATGAATTTTAAAGGATACATTAAGTAACATTTAAGTATTAATACAATACTCACGTGCCCATATGTACTATGTAGCTATTGTTTGCTCTAATTGTTTGTCCTGTCCATTCTGGCGATAAAGAGATCTCTTCAAAACGCAATTTCAATGTCCTTTAGCGCCACCATGAGAATGACATTTGTGGTTTTGAGTGAAATATCTTGACAACTATTGAAAGGATTTGGTAAGATGAGTTTGTAACCCACATAAAAGTATATGGGCACTAGGGTTAGTAGTTACAAGGGTTAACTCCTCACAAGTCAAGCTGTTTTGACCCTCGGGGCATCCCGTCAGCTCACCCAGTGAGAGAGTGCGCCCCCTGTTAGTGCCAGATTCCACCTATCGAGAGAGAATGCAGAGTTGTAAACTCTGGTTGCGTTTTCTTTTTTACTTTGGATGCTCTGCTGACAGGGCAGCCAACTTTTCAATTTAGTTTGGAGTGAGATTATGAAGTTGTGGGTAGGCCTTCTGTGACATCACCCAACGCAGGGGTTGGGGTCATCACTCCTCAACCCTCAGGAATTTTGTTTAAAAAGTTCAGCAGCCAAATTCACAATTTTACGAGCATGTATAGATGAAAAGCCAAGTCCCACTTGGTAAATATACATCAGAAAAATGTTTTACTCTGCATGTTTAACCCATATTCCTACTGAACATCGCATTTATTATGCCGCTATCCACAGATAATGTTCCATTTGCAATGTCACAACATAGAAGAAATGTATCCGAATATTAAAAATAGCATATCTTTTAAGCCACACACTGTCAATAGTTTTATTTATATCACTGTAAATTAATGTTAGATAGTTGCAGATGTTAGATGTCCAGTGTCTAGTACTCTTTATTAGGAGTACATGATTACATCTTCTCACTTCTAACTCAAAATACATGCCTTTTTACTCCCTTTTTTTAAAAATATAAAAATAAAAAACATGATATAAACAAAAGCTAACATTATTGATGTGAATGCTGGAAATTTTCCTCTTTCAAATGAATGGACGGAATGTTCAAAATTGACAAATTTCTAAAAGAAAAATTCTTTCCTACTCATTCAGAAACTCAGTTCAGACATCTAAATGTCCACATCTTTCATACATTCCTGGGTATTATTCAACTTTTCAAATCCCACTAAAACTTTTCAAAATATTCAACTTTCTTTGAAACTTTGTTACAATGGGAGTCAATTAGAAAAGCCTTCAAACCCACTCATCTTCCACCTCTTCCCATTCATACATTCACGTAGAAACTCCATTCAAACTTTAAAACGTTCATGACACGTGGGACTTTCTCACATTAATTCAACTTTTTCATATCATTCAAACTTTACTACTACTGAGAGTTTTACATGAGTGTGTATAGGGTGGAATGTGCTAGAGTGGGGGACCTAACTGTCAGCATGGAAAGGAGATCTTCTAAAACATGACTCTTGATTGAATCCAATTTTCTCTTGTTCCCACAATTTTCACTCTTCATGCATCATTTTTACTTCCAACGTAGGAATATTTGTGGATGGAAGCACACAAAAATTTCACACAGTGTGTTCAACAGGCTTTTTGTCTTTCTCCTGATATCAAATTTAGCCCATAGCAGTCTTTGCGCTATAAGCAGTGTGAGAGGTTTAGTCTCCATTGAATGAACTGTCTGACCTGTCTGCAGTCTGCTCCTCCCCCCTACACTCCCTCAGGGTGTTGATGAAACGCATTTACTGTCATCAACACAACGCAAAATCATGGACCTTTTAAACAGTATAAGAGAAACACATGTATGCATACATGTCTCACACACACATATAGAAACACACACACACACACACACAGACACTAACATGCACAAGCAAACAGTTTTTTCTATCTTTGTGGACACATACACACATATCTATACATATGCCAACAAGGTAACAGAAGCCAGATTTTCAAAATAACAGGAGCTTACTGGGGGTCCATGTACAAGGCTGACTTTTCAAAATAAAAGCCCACCGATGATAACAGAAGCTTACTGGGTGTCCACAGACAAGGCTGGATTTTCCAAATACAGGCCCTAGATGGTAACAGAAGCTTTCCGGACAATGCTGGATTTTCAAAATAAAAGACTTCAGATGGTAACAGTAGCTTACCGGGTGGCCACAGACAAAGCTGGATTTTCACAATAAAAGCCCACGATGCTAACAAGAGCTTACTAGGGGGCACCGGACAAGGCTGGAATTTCAAAATAAGTAATTCATTTCAGATTTCTCCATTTTCAGTAATGCTTTTTAATTTATTCTTCTTCAGTACGTTTATTTGGTCAACTATGACTGCATATTTTAAGCTACAGAAACCATTCAAACACTCTTTTGCCTTTGCCATGTCTAATGTTTCTATATTTAATAGCGTGGCATTCTCTGCTGCAGAACGATACCAAACACCTTATAAAGACAGTCAGACAGTGTTAAACCAGGTTTAAAGGGCAATTATATACATCCTGTTATTATAACAATACAAATACATATTTACCATATATATATATATATATATATATATGCATATGTGTACCTATATGCACAGCAAATTAATGAGTAAATCAGTATAAACACAATATATACCAGGGTTCCTTTGATCACAGATGTCTCTGTCTTTCTCCTAAGAGGAGAAGAAAACAATCACATGCTGTGTGTGTGTGTGTGTGTGTGTGTGTGTCACAATTGGGGGAATCTGTTAACAATTCAGTGACACTCAAACTTAATCCATGCACATACAGTAGATCTCTATATGTATATCTACATATATGTATCTCCATAGGTATAGCAAATGAAATAAGTAAAATAGAATTACTACAGGTCATCCACTTCTGATCTCTGCTACTGTTACGAGGTGGGAGCAGGGAGAGGACCCAAGCGCAGACAGACGAGGAGGCTCAAGCAGTTACAAAGTTTTATTTCCTCCAGACTCCGGTACAGGGAAGGCAGGCAAGAGAACTCACAGGATACAGGATACAGAACTCGTACAGAACTCACTCAACTCAATCCACACAACTTAGTACAAAGAACCGACGAGGAACAAAGGAAAATGACAGGTACAAATAGGGAAGGGTTAGCAAGAGAATCAGGGCCAGGTGTGCAAAGGGGAGCAAGTGCAGACAATCCAGGCTGAACAGACACGAGGGCAGGAACAAACAGGAAACATGACAGACAAAACTTCAAAATAAAACAGGAAACAAACAAAAACGATGGGACATGACAGTTACAGGAATGTAGAAGAGGAGGGGGGTGCAAAAACAGGGCTAACCCCCACACAGACACATCGGCGCTCAGAGATTGTATCAGGCATATAAACCTAACTCTTATTTCATTACAAGCTATGATCAATTTACTTGTTATGTAAATGCATATCACATTTCCTGTTTCATTATCTATTTAACAAAACCAGACATCCCATCTTTATCTTTATCTGGATTAGTGGATAGGTGTAAACCATTCCTGTTGGTTCAGTTTCCATTTTACCAAAATCATCAAAATCAGCATGTTAAACATGTTTAACTTCTGTACCTTTCAGAGGGTGAGTTAAATATAGCATATGAATTAATATACATTTAATTCAGCATTTGAAAGTCAGTTCCTTTGTTCTTGTGTCAAGAGTTCAGAGTCTTGAATCTTCAGCCCATATCCTGGAATGTGGGAGTATTAGACTAGTTTACTGCAGACCTGTCGTAAATTGGGCAGTTGTCACTTAGTTTTCCCTTAACATCATCCCTGATTTATTTATGCCATGATTTATGGCCCGGAGGTCATATGGATAACATGATGTTTTGGGAAACTTCATCCTTGAGTCCTAACAAAGACTTGTTTCATGGCAGAGACCATGGCTGTGCCACACTTTAGTGGATGTACATTCTTTTTCAATGAAAGATGTAGAATTATTCATCATCAGACTCTTTATCACGCTACACATAAATTTGTTGGGAACTGGGTAGGAGGCTGTTTTAATTAGGCAGTGTTGAACTTGGTACCTGGGAGTACAGGCACCAAGTCTCTGAGAAGGGCTGAATTTGTGCATCTGGGTGTCGAATGAAAAGATGAGAAGGTTGCTACGACCTGGTTGTTTTTGGAGGGAAGATGGAATATGGGAAAATAGGATTTTCAGTTAATTAATCATATTTTTTGAAAGACTGAGTCCGAGCCAGAAAAGCCCAAGGGATGAGATAAGACGTGACGGTCACCACCCAATTTAGAGTATAAAACACTGTGACTTTTCTTTGTTAGTTGTTTGCTCTCAAGACAACACGGTTTACTTCTGTATTGATATAAATAAACCTACGTGAATTGAACTGACAGTCAGTCTTTGTCGCTGTTTGTGCAGTAGATGAGTGGTACCTCACCTACTTTAATTTATTGTAAGTTAAAGCTTAATTAACAACATCCAGACTAAAAGATCCAGACCTGAAAGAAAAAAACCACCACAACCACTTTTCTGGCAGAATGATTAAACTAAGCATGATTGCCATCTTAATCATAATGTGTTGCTTTAAGTAGCTGGGAATATGATAAAAGCATGTAGAATTGCAGAAAATGGTATTCAGATATTTTCTTTTTTTTCTGGGTAAGGACCCCAAGTCCATAAATTCAATAGAATACAGGAGAACAGTCTCTGAAATTAACAATTTTCTGGGGGAAGATCTCCAGACACCCTGGTTAGGTTTGGTCTCCCGATTTCGGCTATGATGTTTGGAGGTTGGCAAGTATGCTGATCAATCATACTTATTCATCATAGGCCATGATTATTGACTTGGCTTTTCACCTATACATGCTTTAAAATTGTAAATTTGGCTGCTGAACTTTTTAAACGAAATTTCAGAGGATTGAGGAGTGAAGAACCCGACCCCTGCGTTGGGTGTTGTCACAGAAGGCCTACTCAAAATGCACTGACTTACGATACCGAATCTCACTCCAAACTCCTTAAATTGTAAACATGGCAGCCCTGTATTTGTGATAATAATGTGTCTAATGTATTTGTCAGTCTCATTTCTGTAAAAGCCATTCTACATTTTCAGTTTCTGTTTAAAGGGATTATAATTTCATGTTTAATGAGAGATGTGAGAAATTTATTTCACTTATATGAGCAATGCCATGTTTTAATGATACCAGATGAAGTTGTTAATTTTGGGTGGAATACTCTAAAATTATAAGAAAAATCCATGTAGACAATAAGGTTATGAAACTGAGTTTTTGAGGAAAGGGATGAGATCTTATTTAAAATAAGACTTTGATTATGTATCTGATTTATTCTCTACTGTACGTGCAGATTGGTTTTTTGATGACCCTGGATTTGTAGCTTGGAGTCAACTCTGCTGGAACTTGATGGAGAGCCAGTCCCACTGGTAAAACATAAAATATTCTGATGGAAACCCAAAAGCGCTGTGGTCAGCTGCTTCAGTTTCCATTCTACAGGATTGACACAACGGATTTGCAGAAAATTTCCAGATAAGGAATAATCATCACACAGCAATTTATCCTACCCAGATAGAGAGACATTTAAGAAAAGAAAAAGAGACACATAAGGACATTTTATTTTTTTTCATTTTATATTTGGTTACTCCTTTTTAACTCCTTTTTCATTTCATTTTTTTTTTTCAGTTTTTGCAAACTGTGAGAAAAATTGTAATAAACCTGCCAACCACTCGATCTCCCTCGTTTTATATTTACTCCTCAGTACCTAGGTAAATAACATAGCATCATAGCCTAAGTTTGAATACAAGTGGTTCTACAAGTTGTAACCACTTTGATGATCCTCTAGTGCCATTATCAGGTCAAAATTATAATTTGTCCAAATACCTGCGAAACTATTGACATTCCCATCAGCCTCAGCTGTAGTTCGTGTTTAGTGCTAATTAGCAAATGTTAGTATGCTAACATGCTAAATTAAAATTGCGAAAATTGTGTTTGCATTTGGCTCAAAGCACTGCTGTGCCTAAGTACAGCCTCACAGAGCCACTAGCATGGCTGTTGACTCTTGTTAGTGCTACTGCCTTGTTTTAGGTAACATTGCTTCCAATTACTTCTGTACCCACTTTTCCTTGATCTTTGCTCTCCATGCTAATAGACTACAAGATAACATTTGGATTGAGGGGAGAATATGACACTGATTGCCATACACCACTGACATCTATGTTCCCATTCATTCTTAATGAGAGTACAGAGTTTTCCAGACGCTGTTGTTACACTTTACGTTTCTTTCACACTGGATTTATAAATCTAACATCTTTTTCATATGGAGTTTTAGCAAATTGGACCATCACATAACAAGGTATCTCTCTTTTCTCCCCCTCTCCTTTCAATCTGGTGGTCTCTCCTATCTTATGATAGTTGGTAATGAGACCTGGAGCACAGCCTTGGCGATTACAGGAGGACGACCAGAAACACCCAGAGCCAGAGAAAAGATTGCCTGAGAGAAAATCAGGTTGAAAGGATTTTTCTGCCCCTGGCCACCCTCACAACACAACACACCAACACCCTGGCCCCTTTAGCCAAAATAATTATGTGAAATTGCAGGTTGTGGAAAGGCAGTTTTTTGTCATTGATTGCATATAACAAATGTTTTCGGGGGGGATTGCTTCATGTCATTTCAGGCACACAAACACTCTCATTAAAGGCAAATCAGCGAGGTAAGACAAACAAATAGACGGTGCTTTGGGATTTTCACCAGATGAGTCACTGCCACTGAGAATGAAAACAGTCTCCTCCTGTGTGGTTGTCAAATCTTTTGTTCACAGACACAAACCTATACTTGAAAGGTGTGTGGCTGGGAAACTGTATGGCAATGGTTGTCTCTGAAAATGTTACAAAGATTTTAATACTGAAATATTGTAGCAATGGAGCATGACGGCCAGACTGATACATCAGATCGAAATTGGCATTTTGTTAAGAATCAAAAAAATAATATAATGGTGGTTGAGGATGTTACTTGTCAGGTTCTGGGTGCGCAGTCCCTACAATGACACCTACATCACCCTGCTTAATGTGGTATTCTACTCATTATTTTGTTCTGAGCAGTCCTTGCTGTGGTGTTCTTGCTCTGTATCTCTCAGAGACTTGTCACTCACAGTCCAGAACAGGAACAATGGCTTTGATGTGTTTCTGTTAATGAAGATGAATTTTAAGTACTCTGATGCTTCTGTGTACTATCAAGTGTCAAAAACAAAGAAAATAGAAAAAAATGTGTAGATGGTGCTTGTTTGGTGCCTTTTTTTTTAAATTTAATACCACTGAACAAAAATAGATAATAATAAATAATAAATTCAAAATATCGCTTACTAAATCCCAGAAAGATCTACTAGCACACTGTGGGTGAACCAGAAAGTTGATATACAAGATATTGGATGTTTATAACAGACAGTTTGGGTAACAGCTTCAAAGAAACCACCAACTTATTGCACTTAAAGACTTACTGTAAGAGTGACAGATTTTAAAAAATTGTGTTGATATCTTTAAACATAAACTTAAAACCTATCTCTGTACAGTAGCATGGCTTTTGATTAGATCTGTTATTTATTTAATTTAATTATTTATTGTATTCATGTTTCACATGTTTATATTCCCTGTTATCTAAGGCAATGTTCAGACTGCCAGCCCAAATCAGTTTTTTGGAATATCCAGATTGATTGGACAGCAAAAAAACACATGAAATGCGATTTTTGCAAATTGGATCCAAGCCACATTTGGAGGTGGTTTGAAATGTGATTCCAATTGGATTTCTCCTGATGCGTCTCAGTCTGGACCAGTCTGGATCCAGAATGACAGAGGAGCATCAGAGCGGCTGTATACCTGTACACAAGAACTTGCTTCTATACTCTTTGCCTGTACACCAGACAAACTGAAAGATGGAGGAGTTCTGCACCGTGACTTGACAGTGCGATTGTTTGGAGGGTGAGATGATGGATCTACATGTCTCATGCTTCCGTGTTGGAAAGCCACGTCACCAGCGTACATAGTTACTGATGCCTACGCCGTTACCATAGCAACCCATGCAGAGATGTTGGTGATGTCTGGACACACAAATCTGATCTGATCACTTGCAACAGTGTGGACAGTCTGTCTTAAAGATCTGATTTGAGAAACAAATCTGATTTGCCTGCAGTCTGAACAAAGCCTATGTTATCTGTTATTGTCTTTTATTTATTTTACATAATCTATTTTATTAGTTTTATTTCATTTTTATCATTTCTATTTGTCACGTGCATTAGTCTCAAATTGTAAAGCACTTTGAATTGCACTAACCTGTGTGAAATGTGCTTTACATATAAAGTTTGATTGATGAAATAGTTTTGACTTTTAGTCCAAATGGGTCAAGTTCCAAATACACTGGATCCTGCATTTCCCATAATGCAACCAATAGCATCTTTCAAACGCCACACCCCAGTTTGTAACTCTTTCTTTCTTTCTTTCTTTCTTTCTTTCTTTTTCTTTGTAACTTTCTGTTATAAATTTGAAGTCTTCAAGCCCAAACTGAGATAACCCTGACATCATCAGGTGCTACTGGTGACAATTAAACCAGCCAATTTGACTGTTATCAGACTTTTGAATAGGTGTTATCATCACACATCTGTAGTGTAGCGGAAACACGTTAAAGTTATATTATCAAAAACGGTGCACCGAAATAACTGTAGCGATTTTAGTCTTACACAGCAGTACCAAATACCTGGGTCTTAATACGAATGTGTGTAAACTGAAGTAGAGCTATGATACTCAACTTCGGCTATCAGAAATAATCAAGATTTATATTAAATAACAGAATTCAACTAACGTTAAATTCACCTCGGGGCACCACCC
>LKNJ01008242.1:0-14610 GCA_002120245.1 Maccullochella peelii | reverse complement strand
AGTTCCAGAAGGCACAAAAAACACTACATATCCTGCAAAATAATAAATGGTTATGAATGATAAATTTTGCCCTGACAGGGGGGAGGTATAATTCTAATGAGCCCGCACTTGATGTAAGAAGGGGAGCCAAATCTGAATGGCTTGTTGATTCCCATGTTTTCTGACCTAGGCAGCCCACAAAAAATGACTGGGTCGTCTTTTTTTCCCAAATGTATGTGCACAAACACTGAAAAAGTGAGCTTTTCATGATATGTCCCCTTTACAGTTGTGCACCATGTAAAATGTTAAACCATGAAGAAGGTGCAGCTGGGTCTAGGACTGGCTGACAAAGACCCAGCAGAACTACTTATTGATCCCACTGGGGTTGTTTTCTCTCATTAGAGAGTGCAGAGAGCTGAGATTTCCTTCTTTTACTGCGAAAATTTGAACTCTGAACTCTTCTGCTTTCAACACTTCTCTTCGTCTTTTGTCAGTTTATAGCTGTTTAACATTCTGATGGTGCCATTTGTGTTCATGTTGATGTGTATGCATTAAAAGGACTAAACCTATTTTTAATGCTGAAACTAAAAATAGTCTTGTTATTACAATGACTAGCACTTGATAATGCAGTACACTGATACAGTACTCGAAAAATTACATTACCATCTTTTCTCTTCAGTTACACAGATATCATGATGTATCATTGATGACTGTCTTGCAAACTACTGCATATTACAGAAGTTTATATACTGTGTTATCAATATTTTATCATAAGCAAAATATTGATAGTAAAGTATTGTGAGTTACCAAATTCACAGGCATGTTAAGGTTACATATTTACATCTCTTACCTTCTGTTTTGAGGGCTGCTCCAGCTTCGATGGGAATGACAAGCAGGGGGAAAATCCCACTGAGGCCTACAGCAACAGAGCCCACCAGGGACAAGAGCCAAACATGAGCATGTTCGCTGGCTAAGAAGTCTGCTACTGCCTGGAGGCCTGGGAGGTCATCTGTCAGGCTGGGGCCTGGTCCTGCAGCCGCGGCCGTTGCATGAGCCATAGATGTTTGTGTCATCTTCTGGCTGCTTGATGCCCCCCTGGAGGTCAGCACCAGCAGGGTAACTGGGATAAACAGAGCAGCTACAGCCCAGCTGGGCTTCCTACAGCTTCCACCTTTCATCCGTCCCACGGTCCAAAAAGCACTTGCAGCCAATAATGCTGCAAGAGAAGCACACTTTCAGACAAACTGGACCTTCAATAATGTAAGAAATTTTTAAATAAGCATTAAATCATGGTTGCAACTAATGAGTATTTTCATTATCGATTATTCAAGTCTGTTATTTAGTAGTTTAACTGAGAGAAAATTGTGAAAAATTCCCTGACAATTTCCTAAAGCCCAAGGTGGTCTTCAAAGTGCTTGTTTTCTCTGACTGGCAGTCAAAACCCAAACATATTTGGTTTACTATCACATAAGACAAAGCAAAATAGCAAATTCTTGCAACTGAAAATATGGAATCAATTAAAGTTTTGCTTGCGTTTATTAAAAATTACTTAAACAATTAACAGATTATCAAAATACAGTAGTTGCAAATAAGAGTTCTGTTAATCAACTAATCAATCAATTAATTGTTTCAGCTTCACATTAAATAACAAAATTACAGCCTTCAGTAGACATTATAGAACAACGTGGATTTTTGAGGCTGATACAGATATTGATATTTGATACTTAAAAAGCAAATAACATTAGGAGACAATGTTTCTAAACTAGCTCACTCATTATCTTGGACATTTCTGTACTGCAATTCCTTGTTAGCTGTCGGCCATCATACAGACCAATGCTGGTATATTTGTGATAAGCTAATATCAGCCAATATTTCAGCCCAGCTGATTTATCAGTCTGGCTCTAATAGACATTAAGGGACTACAAAAACTCACAAATCAAAGTGATTTCTAGAACTGGAAGTTACTCTTAACAGCCTACCTTAAATCAAAAACGAATTAGTTACTTGCAGGGTGCAAAATTAACTTTTTACTTTTTTCACCGGCCAAAAGGCTAGTGAATGTTTAAATTTTACCAGCCACTCAATAGATTACCAATGTTTTTTGGCTGAAGCAAATCTATCAGGCACTTGCATATTTTGCCAGCATTTGACTGGTGCTAATTTTGTGCCCTGGTTACTTTTTAAACACAAAACAGATTAAACTTGTTGGTACCAGCAAAGCTGTTGGCACATGCTTAAGATGCATTAAAAGTTAAGATGTGCCAGGGGATAAAAACTCCAGAAACACCAGACTCCAGTGTTTGCTTCCTTTTGGCAGCTGCATGTGCACACATCTGGCCATGCCTCAGTGAAAAGTTAAAGAGTAGCGTTAACCTTACTGCGACTGATTATTCGTCTTTAGCAGAGATGGTTGCAAACAGGTATTTATTAGTGCTTGGAAGCATCTAAACATGCTGCTCATCATTTCCCTGACTGGGAGTTAGCAGGACAGAGTCGATCAGATGAAGCACCAGTTCACTCACAACAGTTGCTGCGATATAAAATATACAAAAAAATGAAAACGCCACAGTGCTCGACTGACAAACAATGCGGCAAATCACGGTTACATTGAAAACTGCGCTTTTGACAACGACATACTGAACTAGCTAACTCTCACGCCTGTGGATAAAAGTTAGCATGCTAACGTTAGCCGGAGAACATATTCAGAGCCATGGAGACGCTCACTGTCTCAGACACGCAATCACTGCCAACCAACGCTAACGGTTATACTGCTAAAGCTAGCATCAGTTTGAGTAAGTTAGTGTTAACGTTACGAGCCGGGAATCCTCTGCAAATTGCTAACATCAAATTACAACACGAATGTGACATTTTTTGTGTTTAAATACCTTGTGGTTTCGGCAGTCTTTGCACCAGTGTGTCCCTGCCATCCAGGCCGACTTGATGAAGGCAGGCTTGCGCCGCTGAGTTTCACTCCCAGCTGCTGAGGGCAGCAGGGACTCGCTAGCTGCAGCACAGAAGTTAACTGTCGGTCACTACGGCTTTCCCAAACAGCCACGTATCAGGATCCTGGAGAAGAGAGACATGGATCCCGCCCCACCTTAAATTTCAGGAAGTAACTTTATTTTTTGCCCTGAGGACACTTTTTCCACATGAAGGAGCAGCCTCCAGGAGACACATAAGGATATTTTTTGTTACAGTGGGTAAAAAGTGGAGATGAACAAATCTACCATGCTTATACTGTAGCCTAATTTAGCTGGAAATAAAGCAGTTGATGTCCACATTTAGGCAGATTTAATAGGCTACATAAAGTCACAGAAAAGGATCCAATACATTTTAACTGTAGTCTAAGGCCAGTCTAGTTGGATTGTCAAGTCAATTTACAGTCAATTTACAATCTGCACAACATACAACACCCTCTGTCCCTAGACCCTCGATTTGAATGAGGAAAAACAAAAAAAAATAGAAGAAACCTCAGGAAGAACAACAGAGGAGGGGTCCCTTTCCCAGCACGGACAGACATGCAAAAGAATAGATTCACAACATAAGTCGTCTATCGTAGTATATAGGCTACAGTCATGATGACAAAATGTACATTGTAAAACATAAGTGAAGAGGTTGGATCCAGCCATTCAGGAGGACAATTGAGCAGCTTCAGGTGTTGCCCGCTAAGTAGGATCTGAGCCACACCACCTCCTCTCCACCATAGAGACCTGGAAAGAGGACAGGCCACACAAACACAGAAGAGGACACCATTCACATTCATCTCAGAGAAGAGAAACAAACAAACAAACACACAGTGGGAGAGATAGCCGAGATAACATGCAAACTAGGGAGAGAAGATCCAGATCTATGACTGGATGAGGCACCGGCAGGCAGGACAGAGAGAGGTCCCAGGACGCCCGATGGTCCAGCACAGAGAGGAGTAGGACTGGCAATCACAGCATCAAGTAAGGATGTCATCAGGGGACACAGGCTCAGGTGGGTTTAAAAGAACGTTTCAGGGGAATCAATGACTGTCTTTCTGGCCTCACATTATTTTTGACTTATTATTCTCAGATAAGTTTAGCTGAAAATATGGATTGCAACTGTATTAAACCACAAAATGCCCCTGAAACCCAGCTGTTCCAAATATGTGTGTGTTGTTTCCATATTTCTATGCTTCTAATTTGTAACATAGTAACACTGATTCACATATATAGTTATTTTTCTTATAATTTATAGCAGGCAGACTGCATACTGGGCAACAGCTCTGTACTCAGATGGGGCCCTTGAGGACAACATTGATGGTAGGCATTTGTAACTTGCTACTCCCTTTGTTCTACATGTATATATAGACTTTTCCATTTTTATTTTACTCCACTTTGTCTGTATATACAGTGTAGTTTACTATGTATACTGAGCATCTGGAGGACAAAGATGTCCTTTCAGATGAATAAAGTTCAGTCTAATGTTAATAACCCTTCAGTCTGCCTTTTTCACAGAAGACATTTTAACTGTAAGTCGCAGTAGGAAAAGCACAGTCATATTAAAGTTAATGGTGGCTGAATTCCATTTAGCTTCTTTGGTTTCACGGCCCTGGTATTGTGCATGCTGACTCACTGTCACACTGTCATGGCTTACTGGGACACTTGACTAATATTGAGCTATTGTTAGTGTTATTAGTAAAATCGGTTTTCCTAGTGTGACAAATAAAAACTACTGTTGCGAAAAAGGCCTATTTCATATTCGGGGTTGGATCGGATATCATCACTACAGTCCATCTCTTAAATTCACAGTTTTTAACTTAGGTCTGCAATGTTGTACAAGTAATATAAGTAGGTCTACATTTTCTCTTGAAGTCTTATGCACATCAACACATAGGGTTCCTCATTTGAGCAGTTTGGTTTCACTACCTCACTGCCACGTTGCAGGAGCACAGCATTCAAGAGACTGAGGAACAAACCTATTCAACACCACACCTTCAGCCAAAGTGGGTGCAGTCAGTGCCAAATCTAGGTTGTGAAACCTTTTCATATACGTGATCCCTGAAAATGAATCTGTGTGAGACTGCATTACAGACCTCTTCTAATCACATTTAAGATATTTCATTTGATCAGCTCAGAGCAACATTGGCCTAGCATAACTACAAGGCATCATATGTAAAGAGCAACCTATCACTAGATGAAACCTAAATATTCACGATACATACATAAAAATTGTAAATAAACAGAGAGGTCAATGTTGTCCGAAAGGGCCTCATTGGAGTACACTGCTGTTGTTAGATATGACTTTTGACAGAATTACAAAATATATGTGTTACTGTAGGCTGTGTTAGTAAACATAAAGAAACCTACAAGAAAATCACTCATTCTTTTACATACTGTCATTGTACTAACTTACAGGAAATAACTGCTGTTAAACCCGGCCTGTTGGTTAGGATACAGTGAGTAATAGATCAGCGTTTTCACTGAGTTATGTTGGGTGTGTAAATGATGGGAGAAAGCAAAGAGAGACTGATGTTTTGCATTGTTTGCTCCAGAAATTCAGCTAAAAAATTGTATATTAACCTGGAATTGAACCGTAACAACTCCGCAGTGCACCTTTACATAGAGAATTTGTTGCAGTGATGAAGTGTATTACCGCTTTGCTTGATACCAGAAACCCAGATAGTTTTGAAATAGACTAACAATAAATAGTCTGGAAAAACAATGTATATATGGATGTATAAGGTATAACAGGTATAAGCCACACCGCCCTCACAGCAATTTTCTCTCTGGTATAAATAGAAACCCTAGATCAGTTGAACTGGAGAAAATGGGGTTTATTAATAATCTCAACAAGCTGCAGAATATATCTGGAGTTGATAGAAATCAGGCAGGGGTGTAGCAAAGAAGTTATAGACCCTACAACAAGAGGTGACTGTAGAGGTTGTAACGTGCACAGGAAAATAAAGTAACTAAGTACATTTACTCAAGTTCTGTACTTGCAAACCTTTGGAAAGGCCTGGCCCCCAGGTTGGGAGTTACTTAGCTAATGTACCGAACTGTATATAAAGTAGGTAAAATTACAACAGTGAAATGCTGCTTACAAATGAATGCATCATTATTAACAATCTAACAATATCATATATTATTAGTACCACTTTCCTGCAGAATGAGTACATTTTACTAATGATAATATGTACTTTTACTTAAGTCGGATTTTGAATGCAGGACTTTTACTTCTAGTGGAGTATTTTTACAATTCATGTGTTCATGTGTGTAATTAAGTACTGTCTGAATCTGAATTTTTTTTCTTTTCTATCTCAACTGTCTTTTTAATCAAAGCAGTTTGAAACTAGAACTGGCATTTCCTAAAGAAAATGTATGCTGGAAGCTGCTGCTTCAGGAGCAATTTCTGACATAGTACTCCTCGACTAGTAGTGCTGCACTTCGGCACTGATAAGTCAGCCAGAGCAGAGATTTGAACTGCTGATTTTGGGGTCTAAGCAAACAAGTTGTATGGACATGTACTCTAAGCACTCTGCCACTGAGCAGCACAGTGGGTTTGAAATCATTGCTACTTTTGAAAAGATCGTAACAGTGACACGCCAATTAGAAAGTGCTGCAGTTAAAGTCAGCTGAGGGCTTGAAGTAGGACTGATCCACTGAACACACTAGAAGTAATACTAGTAGTAGATAAACATATAAAACAAGTTTATATGGAAGAGCAACATTATATACCGAGGACTGAGTCGGTATCGATCACTCAACCTTGCAGGGAAAGCTGACTTTATAGAGGGCTTAGCCACATAGCCAGCGAGTGATCCCTAACACACAAAGCAGAAAATCACATTTAGTGAGGAAAAATTGATTTGTCTAAAATGAAGCTTCTAGGTCAGAAATTTGAACATTATTAGTGGCAGGAGGTCTTGCAGAACGTGAGGATGTATAGTATGTGTGCAAAGTGTTTGAAGGAAGAGAGAATCTGTCATTTTAAAATACGGGAGTGGGAAGAGACAGAGCTCCTGCAGATTGTACTGCAGTCAATGAGAGCATGACAGCAATTTCCCTATCAATTAAGGTTTAGACCTCAAAAACTATAGTTCCTATTGGAAATGTACTGGCACTGTGACAGAGAAGAGCCTTGTAGCAACATTTTAAGGTACAAGATGTGCTTGAGGAGTTAAAACTGTGGGACTGAGAGCATTTTTAGAATATTTTTTCTGGTCTAAAAACGTCTCTGCTCTCAACTCTGCTTGATCACATGACTCACTGTTGCGATCTGCATAAACTTGCATTATAAATTTGAATACTTTAAAAACACTGGAACGTGTTAGAATAAAGAAACGTAATAGTACACATCACCTGAAGAACATGTACATTTTGGCATGGAAATGAAGTTTCTACGACAAATCGTACAGCACTAGATAGAACTGCGATATAATAATAATAAGGTATACAGAGTGCAGATAACAGCTGTTTCCAGCTCTCATACTAAATAGTGAATCAGTACAAGTGGTGTATCTGTTTGTAAATGTTCCATTCAAGCACCCTCTTTGAAAGATTTGCTCCCATGGTTGGTGGCCAGCCCCCCTGTCCCCACCTCTGAACACCCATGGTCCAAGTTCTCTTAATAAACCACCCGACCACCAGGTGGTGCATATGACAGGAGTTTACTGCATAAGTTATCATTTCACAATTTCCTTGACAACAGCCAAGAAAAAAAACATCTCATTATATTTTCACAGCAGTTACATTCTGCCTCAACATTATCTACTTTTTAAGTTTTGCACTTGCAGCTAAGCACATAGGTAACTTAGCAGTCGCTCCTGAGTTGAAGAAGGTCGACTTGTCCACCCGTATTTTCCCCCCTTTCATTTTGGATCAACTGTGAAAAAGAAAGCCTGTTTGCTCACTTACTTTCTCACAGCCTGATATGTTTAAATGGAGTTTGAAGGACTTGCAGAATTAATAATATTGGTCTACGTCTTCAGGTATACTGAACCACCATAATGATGACTAACATAAAATGGCTTAAATGTACAAACGTATGATGATGAACAGCCTTAACTTCTGTCCACAACATATTGTCGGAGTCAAACCAAGGACATGTTCTTTAGGGACGTTGTTTTTAACATTTAAGAAGTCTAACCAATCTTTTACTTCTCACATTTTTAAATATACACTGGCTAACTGCTGCTTTGGCAGGCAGACTTAGCAGAGATGTGAAGATAACAAAAAAACATGATTAATATCCGCACTGAGTCATCCTTGTTTGACTTGAGCAATACATAAAGAAAGAGGAACTTGGTTGTTTGGTGGGATAGGGGCCCGAAGCCTTATATGGTTGTATATGGGTAAATGTGCGTGTTTGTGTGTGTGTAGTTCAGGAATGAAGATTTTTTTTTTTTTTAAAAGTTAAACTCAAATGTTTTTAAACAGATTGAGACAACATATTAGGCAAACTACTGCAGAGTTGTACTCTAATGTGTCATATAAAAAACAATAGACAAAAGTACTTTTCCACTGTGAATGGTTTCGAATGTGTGTGTGTGAGTTTGTGTGTGTCCATGTGCCTTGTGATTCACCCTTGTCTAATAATACCCACAGCCTAGTCTGATAGTCTTCTTGTGGAGTCCAGAGAAAATGAGGAATCAGGAATAAGAAGTGAGAGGACTGGATGTCCCCTTGCACGTATGTCAAGCGACCGTTCCATGTCATTGTGAAACACATGATGGCCACTGAAACCTCTGGTGACTATCAGCCAGGAAACACAGGCCTTCTCTGTGGACTGTCCACCCACAGCGCTGAAATATTCAGTGTAATATTCTCTATTTTTTGCAGATTTCATAAGAATCATATGTGAAACAGAATGCATATTGTTGGGCACCATGTTTTTAGGTTTTTAGGTAACCCCCGTAGATGCCTGCTGGATTGAGTGTCAGATTCACTGATGATGTTATGCCTGTTGAAAGCTCAGATCAGGCAGTGCACAATTGCACTGAATGTCGAAGTGATAATTTCTTTGGTCTGCTGGTAATTTGTGGCTCACACTGTACTGACCCCTGCAAGGGTGTCAATATATATAATATACCATCTAACACATATACTTCTGTTTTTGAAAATGAGATGAAATTTTCATTCATTTCTGTGCTGGATTTCTGCTATTTTCATTGATAGCTGGCTGAGGTTCATATAGCAGACCTTATCACATAAGTAATGTAATGTTTACCTAGTTCACTTCTTAAATTCTGTTTCTAATTCAATGACTTATTAAATGTAACTTTTTCAATCATTTTAGTACACAAAACTAACAACATACAGCATACATACGCCGCGACTTGTCTTTTCAAAGACGCCCCTCCAGCGCTTCGCACCCGCAGAGCAGAGCGCCCCAGGCTTCAGAGGCAGCTGCAACGCCGTCCAGCAGCGGAATGAGAGGCTAGTACACCACATACACACCACTGTCCCCCCCAAAAGTTATTCCCCACTGTTTGTCATCATGCCTCTTTGCCACGTCGATACAAGCGCCACGGCATCGAACATAATGAGCCCGAAGCTCCGTGTGGAGCTGGGATGTGTTGTTTTGTACTATACACCGCTGTAAGCAAAGGAGGTGTTGGAAATTCATCACAAGTTGCAGGATTTTCGGCAGGATTTTCTGCCATTGAATCAGGATTTCACCATCTGAAGGGACGTGCACGTGCATCTGCATTTGTAGCTCAGCCAATAGGAACGCACCGTCTGTCTGAAATAACCTGTGATTGGTCAAAGTCTCCCGTCACGGGATAGATTTTCTGAAGCCTGAAAACAGAGCCAAGAGGAGGGGCAGAACTAGAGGTTTGCTCTCAGACCACTTGAATTACAATATGCTGGACGGTTATTATGGAATTTTTGCCCAATGACACCAAAAAAATACTGCCTACCCCACCTTTAAAGTGTCTTCTAAAAACTCTTTGCAATTTATTGTGTGTGCGCAAACATCTCAGTATCTTCAGAAACATAAATTAAACTTAAAAACTGGTATTTGCACATTGTAACTCTGCACGTCCTGCAGATTGGAGGTGGGTTTTTGTTGGTAAAAGCTGCTCTGGACACTCTTCACCATGGTAGCACCTGCTCTGTTTTTCAAATGAGCTCCTCTCATTCATTCAGTGAGAACAAAATGATCAAAAAAATCTCTCTTGTCACACCAAATGCATGCCTCGTTTCACAGAAATAGTTGTGTAAATTCATGATGAAATATTTTTTTATATTCTACCACTCTGTTTTATGAAATATAATTGCTAAATTATATCAAGCTCTTGGTGAGATAAAGGGGAAGCATCTATTTTTTTTAGCTGATAGAAATAAACAAGTGCATGTTGCCATTTAATTTAAAGTGTGGAAAAGCTTATTATAAAATCTCTAATATGCAACCTGTATCACTGTAAATATATTATATGCAATTGTCTGATACATAAACTCTTTACGGAAAAAAGAAACCGAAAAAAGACACTATTAAAAATGGACATGCAGTGTTGACACAAAGTGATCACTTTAATTGTGTCTTTGTGTGTTGGTAATTAATGTGCAGTATATTCAAAAATAAAAATAGGTTCAGCACTTAAGTCTAATGGAGGCCACAGGCTTTAGACTCAAGATATGAGCGAATGAAGTGAACACATCAGCATCAGGAGTTCACACTGGATTCACAGCCTTCAAACCTTGTTTTGTAGGGAGAGTTTGTCATCTTCTTGTTTTAATAAGGAAGAAGAAGAAGGAGAAGAAGAAGAAGAAGCCTTATGGTACCAACCTAAATTGGTAGAATTAAGGAAGTTTTTAGTTCCCCTGCTAATTCAGAGATATATAGAAAGCCAGCATTTTTCAACCACCTTTGGCAATTTGCTTCCAGTAGTTTAACAACTCTCCTGTGGACACCTTTACAACCTATCGCTGGAAGTTGTACATGAGGGTGACGGTAAGACAGAAGCACATTTGTTCTCAGAGTGAGACTGTGGGCGTATCCTGACTTTCCTTATACGAGCACGCTGATAAGAGATGATGTTTTAGTATTCCTTAGTGTATTGTACTATGTTGAGTTTATGAGCTGATTAATCTGCAGTGTTTACTTATATTTTATTATTTCCAGAACTGCGTTTTTTATTAATTAAGATAAGTTTTTCTTATGTTTTAATTTTTGTAAGAATTCATACAAGATTTAAATTTGTTTAGTTTAATACTAACAGCCTGCTTTACACAAACATACATATAAACATAGAGTGTTAGACATTAAGTACTGCTGATTTAAATTCAGTCATCAAATTTTATATCTTTACCTTTGACCTGACAGAGGGCAATTTAAATGCTTTATTTACTTAAAATGCACAAATCAACAAGAAATGTATGTACTTGAGAGTTTGTTTCAGTTATTTAGGGGTGGTTATTCATGTATTCATGTTTTCATACAAGCCTACTATAAACTTTATGCTGTCTTGGATGATTCAATGTTTTTTGCTATACACAATTTACCAAAGTCAGTTATTACTTGCATGCATCCAGTATAAAGAATAATGCCCAGCGTGCCTGGGTTGTTGGGTTTTTTTTTTTTTTTTGGGGGGGGGTTCTAAGGACAAAAACTCTTTTTTCAACTGTATTGCTCAACTAGCTCAGAAGAAATGGTGAGCGAAGACGATTACGAAATTTGAATACTGCCACAGGAGTTACAGAGTGTGGACATCAACCTGCAGTCATTCTGGTCAAACTGATGTTCTGCAGAGGAGGAGTGCAACACTTCCTGTTGCGATGTACCCTGTATCCTGTTTTCCACAGTCAGTGGTCATGCGTGTCATTCCCCTCTGCGAGGCTGTGCAGGCACAATCTCGTGACCTGCACTGTGAATCTTCTGAGGCGAGGGAAACGCCGCATGTCTGAGAAAAACTCTGAATGTCAGCAATAATATGTATAATAGCATAGCACAGTAAATGTATCCAGGTCTGTTGAGAAATGACTGTGACTTTAGTCTAGCTTGCTAAAAGTTGATGTATTTCATTGTATAATCCCTGTGTTTTGAAGTGTTAAGTAAATTGTAGCAGTAACAGTATCATCTGATAACCAGCATACTGTGCTTCCTTCAGAATATTAGTAGACTTTTTAAATAAGTGCATACAAAGATAGTGGTGAGAACACTGACACCTATGCACAGCAGGCCCAAATACTCCAGGGGCCAAGCTATGTGAGTATTAAGAGGTGCCAGTGTAACTGTTTGTGTGCTTGTGTGAGCTTTAACCATCAGAGATATGTATCTTGTGACTGCATTCAGACAGAAAACTGTGAAGTGCTCAGTTACACCCTGTGGTGGGACCAAACCAGAAAGCAGTACTTGGTCAGAGCTAATACTGCAGGTCACAAGTATGTAACTTCACAGTGTGTCACTTACACTTGAAAACAAATATAACAATGCTGGCAACGTTATTTTATAC
The DNA here is from genome assembly GCA_002120245.1 of Maccullochella peelii. Lineage (NCBI taxonomy): Eukaryota > Metazoa > Chordata > Actinopteri > Centrarchiformes > Percichthyidae > Maccullochella > Maccullochella peelii. Next base: position 2,210 of record LKNJ01008242.1, on the reverse strand, counting down.
AATACATCTCATTGGATATCGCAATGCTTTTATAGCGTGAGAGTAGCCCATTCACTCACTGCTGGTGGACACAATAGAATGAACACCTGTGGAGTGCAAGGCAATCCAGTGCATTAGCTAAGCACACAGACTGGAAAAAGGAGAAACAGCTAGTCTGTTCAGGGTGGCAAAATTCACCTACCAGCAGCTCCAAAGCTCACCCACACATTCTTCCTCTTAATGATATGAAAAGTTGAATTTATAAGCAGTAAACCTCACCTTTGCTCATTTCAGCACACTCAGGCATTTTGCTGCTATTTGGTCCGGTATGACCCATTTGGTGGCTAATGTTAGCTAATGTTAGCACACTTTATATAGACATTCCTGTGTAACTGACATTACTGAACCAGTTTGCTGATTTTATGATTCTTCTCTACTTGTGCTATTGTCACACTACATTATGCCGTAACTGACACTTTGCCACAGTTGCCACTGTTCAGCAAAAGTTACATAGGATCGAACGAAGTAAATGTATAGTATTATTAGCAAAATGTAGTTAAAGTATCAAAAGTAAAAGTACTCAATGCAGAAAAATGACCACTACTGATTACTGATGCTTTAATGTGTAACTAACATTGCATTATTGTAGTATAGTGAGCTAATTTGAAGCACTTTATATATTGTTGGGTAGTTTAATATGTAACAATGCATCATATTTTACAAGCTCATCATATGTTTTGTACAGTTTTTGTAAAATCTTAATTTGTACAGACACCTGTAACCATTCCTGAAGACTAAATGTAGGGTAAAACGTGCAATATTAGTAGTATACAGAGGCATCAAATGGAAATACCCAAGTAAAGTACCTAAAACCTGTACCTAAGTACACTACTTGTAGTAAATGTTACATTCCACCACTGCTTACATTATATTGTGAGGCTTTTCTGTTATTTTGTCAGCTGATAACAAATAACAGCAAATAACAGACTTCATATGAATCAACACATCTCTGACACAGACTTAGCTAAAACTGGACATTGTGTGAGTGTCACATGTTCTGCAGGGCTATTGTATTGGATTTCACTATGTTATTGTGTCCACCACTGTATTATGAATACATATGGGTAATATAGCAATCCCAGGACCTCACAGAGCAGAGGTAACTAGGCAGTTTTTGCAGTAGAGCCTTATAAATAAACAACATACAATGCTGCTCCCTTCTGTTTGTTAAGGAGGACCATCCCACCTTTTCATATAAGATGCAATGGGGAGTGAGAAATGTATCACATGTAATGAAGCACAGCGCACCATGATACACAGGGCCAAGAGGCTTTAAGGTGAAGGGAGAAGTGTGCATCTATACAATATCACCATAATAAATTGCAGATAGAATTGTAGATTGTACAATGGTCTTTCGACTTGCAGAAGAGAAACAAATTTGACCTTCAGTTTGCTTGATAGGTGTTCCACATGGGTCTTAAAAGTGAGTCTGGTAGCCAGCCAACAACAACAGTTTCAATTTCAGAACCCTGAAGGGTTTGGATATGGGCAGTGGGCTGGAAACTCGTAGGTGGCCTAGAGAATAGCATACATTTAGTTTTGCCAAAATTTAAAACAAGCTTATGTTTGATGAGAGAGATCAGAAATGTATCAAAAGCAGACTGTAGATTTGCAATGGCCAGATTAAGAGAAGAGCCAGTGGCATATAAAATAGTGTCATCTGCATAAAATGTACATTACAATTTGGGGTGGCAGAGGTGATATTGTTTATAAAAATGGTGAATAAAAGAGGACCAAGAATGGACCCTTGTGGTACACCTATACTAACGTTAAGGGGACTTGACTTGGAACTGTTGGAAACTACTGCCTGAGTTCTACCTGAGAGATAAATAAAATAAAACCATTTTATGGACTGTTCATCTACTCCAATCGAGCATAGTTTTTCCAATAAAATACCATGATCGACTGAATCAAATGCTTTAGATAGGTCCATGAAAGGTGCAGCACAGTGTTGATGATTGTTCAAGGCTAATAATATTGTTGTTGTGCTATGACTTGATCTAAATTCTGACTGCTCTGGTTGTTTTTTGACTCTAGAAACAGTCTCAGTTGAGAATTTACTAGGGACTCTGTGGCCTTTACTAAGCAGGAAAATTTTGAGATCGGTCAGTAGTTATTTCAATTCAGTTTTATTTATATAGTGGCGTATCATAACAAAGTTATCTCAGGGC
>LKNJ01008241.1:0-20600 GCA_002120245.1 Maccullochella peelii | reverse complement strand
GTGTGTGTGTGTGTGTGTGTGTGTGTGTGTTTCTATGGTCAATCCCCAGCAATATAACACACAAATCTCAGTATAGCTAACATAATGTGCTGACGTTTAACGTCAGAGGCTTAGGATTAAGCGTAAAAGAGTTCTTACATTTTTGAGAAAGGAAAAGGCTGCCGTTGCCTTCCTACAGGAAACTCATCTGTCCACTTTGAGGAGCACAAAAATGTCAAGAGAGATTGGGTAAGACAGGTTTATTTTTCAAGTTTTACAAGCAACAAAAAGGGAATGGCAATACATTCATAAAAATCTTCCTTTTATATTTACAGAACAACACAATGACAATGTGTGTCATGACTGTATGTACTGATTTGTGGAATTCTTTATGGCCAAGAACTCACATTGTTTAACATTTATGCACCAAATGAGGATTGCCCTAAATTTATGACTGATATGGTCACCTTACTTTAATTGTTGTATGGACAGTAACTGGATAAAACTTCAATAGCACCCTGTAGGTAGGCTACCCATTACTTACCAATATACTAACAGCAGGCTGTAAGTAAATGTCTTTTCCACTCTGAAATTAAACATGAATTTAATGAAAGCCCAGATGTCCCAGTTTTCCACCATCACTTAAACGCAGCATGCATTCTCGAATCTGTGTGGAGCTGGAGACGTTAAAATAGTCTCATACACATCTGCAAGGAAAAAGACAAATTGAACAACTAAAAAAGGTTTATTAAGTTAATTAATCTGGAGCAATCTCACAATCACCCACAGAAGAAAATATGATGAAGCCAAATGCTGTTAATCTACTGCTATATTACTAGTCTAAATCTTATTAAAACTGAACGTATCAAAACGCATTTGTTCTTCACCAGACATTATCATGAATGTGGTAATAAACCTAGCAGACTCTTAGCCTTCAAGTTAAAAAACTTAAAAAAGAACATGCTGATCGCACAATAAAATGTATAGGTAACACAACAGGTCAATTAAAATACGACATACAATCAATAAAGTCTTGATTCCTTGATTTTAATACACAGCTGTACTCATCAGAAAACCCCTCCGAATCAGATATGCGCATGTTCTTAAAAAGATATCTTTGCCTTCAATCTCTGAAGATGATAAGGAACGATTGAACTCTTCATTCACTTCAGAGGAGGTGCTGCAAGCAATTATGTCACTGCCTTCCGGAAAAACTTCAGGCTTGGACGGATATTCTGTAGAATTTTAAAAAGCCTTTTGGCCTAAAATTGAGCCCCTTTAAATGCCCATGCTTACAGATTATTTTGAGAATGGAATCCTTCCTGAATCAATGAAGACAGCTGTAATATCAGTGATACATAAAAACCATAAAGACGTCACAGAATATACTTTATTACATCCAATTTCATTACTCCCAGTCGACTTCAAGATAATATCAAAATTGATTGCACATAGATTAGAAGATTTACTGCCCCAGTTTATTAATCCCGATCAGTCCGGCTTTGTAAAGGCACGATACGCTTCTGATCACATTTGGAGGCTATTAAGTGTAATTGACCATGCAACCCTATACAATCACACATTATTATCGCACAAATTGTTGATAGGGTTGAGTGGTCATATTCATTTTCTGTAAATTTATGTCTTTAATTTTGGTGATAGATGTATCAGCTGGATCAAGTCTATGTTCAGTAATCGACGTGTAAACGGCAATCTCCCCGAAAGGTTTGACTTATATAGAGGCTGTCGGCAGGGGTGTCCATTGTCCCCTGTATTAAAATTTGCCGATTGAACTCTGCAGAGGCCATGATTAATACAGAGATTTCTGGAATTGACATAGGGAAAATAGAGAATAGAATGTCATTGTATGTTGATATTATCTTGCACCTAACCAACTCAGAGAGATCAATTCCAACAGTGATAGATCTCATCAATACATTTGGAAGGATTTCAGGCTACAAAATTAGAAAAATCCATTGCCTTCTTATTGAACTTGTCAATTTCTAGTAAACTCAAGATAATTTCACCCTTCACCTGGGTACAGAAAGTATCTGGGGGTGAATGTGTCTCCCAAACTTAAAGACACCCCACTACTCAAAAAGATCAAGGAAGAACTGGAACATTGGAATCTACTTCCCATCTCATTTCTTGGATGAATTAATGTAATTAAAAGGAATGTATTGGCACAGTTTAGCTAACTATACTGCTCACTGGACAGATATTGAAGAAGAACTTTGCTTTCCTACCTCTCTGGCCTCACTACCATTTATTAATAACATAAATGCACTACACTCAGTATGAATAACTTATGTAATTCACAACAGTCTTTGGGCTTGCTAAGATGTAAAGAAGTTTTGTAGGTCTTCTGTCAGAATCTCGATGCTATCTTCTCTATCCGCCAATTCAGACCTGCCACCCTCAATTGGAAAGTCCCTGCTCACAAAGTGGACAGAATATGGCATTACACTTGTTTACTGAAGGTTCCGTTAAATCTTTCTCAGATTTAAGATTAGAGTTTGAAATTCCAAAACGTAAGAGCAAAATGTATCATTATGAGTGTTATGTAGTATCATGTATTATATGGTATTTTGCTATTATCCTGTGTGATAGTTTCATCTGGCGTAAAGTACACTGGTGTTTTGGGTAGATTTGATTTCTGAAGAACAGTCTGTCCTGTCCTGATACTTAGAGATGATACTTGTCAGCGTAAGACAGAGATGATTTAGACCAAGGTCCAACAGATTATGTCTCCCATGCCTCTGTTTGTTATGTTGCTATTCTTAATATGTGACTGTTTCTGCACTTCAGGCTCAGACTCATCGTACACAGCCCTGTGTATGATCTCTGTCCTTTCAGCTGAAATAGATTGACTCTGTTGGCTCCTTGTTTGTTGCTCTTTATTATTTTGCTTAATAAAATCTTCAAAAGACAACTGTTTGTTGAATCATCATTTTATTTGTTCACTTCTCCAAAAGGGAAATCAGAATTTCCACCACACAAAACAGGATTTTTATAAATACCTGTGTCAGAACGTCTTTACTTCATTGTCTTGTAATAAAATAATTGAACAGAATTATAAATTAATGCACAGGATGTACTTTACCCCGCTACGTTTAAGTAAGACATATCTTAACTCATCTTCTAGATGTCATTGTTGTAAAATATGTACAAGGTCAATTATTCATATTTTCTGGGAATGCAAAATATTAAAACACTTTTGGAAGGCGGTACACAACCTGACAACCAAGGTTTCAGAAATTCTGTTGGACATTACACCAATTTGGTACATCTTTGGTACAGAACAGGACAGGACATTAGACTCCATATCTGCAAAGAGGATTGGCATAATATCATATATAGCGAGGAATACATCTTGCTACAACTGGAACAGCGCACTTCACTACTTAAAAAAATAAGGGAGATATCTTTCTGAGAACATGGGAAACTATATGGACATCTGACCATCTGCCTAGCCTGGTTAGATATGCTTTGATTCTATATAGAAAAGAGATATATGTACTGTGACCATAGTAGAATATTTTTTAAAAATGTTTTTATTTATTTACTCCTAATAATTTGGATTTTATTTAACTTTAGTCACTATTACTATCATCTTACCCTTATTTTGTCTGTACTCTGTCTTGTTTGTTAAATGAAGAAAAAAAATTAAGAAAATTGAAAAAGATTTGAACTCTATAGTTTTGAATCAGGATTTGAATCAAGTAGCTTGTGAAAAATAAGGTGGGCCTTATTTAGATGGCTACAGCTGTTATTTCAGTGTGTCCGATACTAATTTAATCAACATTTACATATATTGGATCAGACTCGGTTTTGACAGACACCCAATATTAAGGACTCGGATCCAGCACATTCAGAGACTTTTCCCAGAGTGTTGTCTCTCTCTTGGAATAGTGTTGTCTCAGCTGTCACACTGAGGTCCAAATGCTTTGGTTCTCTGTTCTTGGCTCTATATTCAGTGTTCCCTTTGTCCTGTAGTCCCTGATTAATAACAGATGTATAACACACAAAAACCACCATCAAATGTCTTAGTAAGGTGTTGGTCCATCTTACTAAGGTTACTATGGTTCAGATTTTTCCTTTTTTTAAAAAAAAATCACCCATTTGTACTAGAAGTCATACAGACCTAAATCTGAGACCCAAACCTGTCACGTACCCATATCTTTAATGCCCAACCCGACTGAATCAGAATGGTGCTGCCAAAATTTAGACCCAAACCTGGCCGGACATGCAAAGTTATATTTTTGCTTTATTTCATCCAACCCTAACACCAACATTAGCTCACCAGGCTAATGTAATGCATTTGCTAAACTGTGTCTTTGGCTTTTCCCACTGGACATTGTGTAAGGCACAATCTATGGCATGTCCATGGCACATATGGATGCAGATAATTGCCACAGTCAGACGAATCTAGGCTGGATTATTGCAACTCCCTATTATCAGGCTGCCCCACTAAGTCCCTTAAGACACTTCAGTTGATCCAGAATGCTGCGGCACGTTTACTGACAAGAACCAGGAAAAGGGATCATATTTCGTCCATATTAGCTTCTCTGCACTGGCTTCCCGTAAAATCCAGAATACATTTTAAAATCCTTCTCCTCACCTACAAAGCCCTTATTGGTCAGGCACCATCATATCTTAAAGAGCTCATAGTACCCTATTACCCCACTAGAGCACTGCGCTCCCAGAATGCAGGGTTCCTTGTGGTTCCTAGAGTCTCTAAAAGTAGAATGGGAGCCAGAGCCTTCAGCTATCAAGCTCCTCTTCTGTGGAACCAGCTACCCGTTTGTGTACGGGAGGCAGATACCCTCCTCACATTTAAGAGTAGGCTTAAGACTTTCCTCTTTGATAAAGCTTGTAGTAGGGCTGACTCAGGTGAGCCCTGAGCCACCCCTTAGTTATGCTGCTATAGGCCTAGACTGCCGGGAGACTTCCCATGATGCACTGAGCTCCTCTCTCCTCCTCTCTCTCTCTCCCTCTGTACGCACTCTTATCCCATTAATGCTTGTTACTAACTCGAGTGCTTCCCTTTCCCGCCTGTCTCTCTCTCCTGTTGCTTTCTGGAATCTGGATCTGTGGTTGCGGAGCTTTGGAGTCTGGATAAGTGGTTGCCGAGCTGCGGGGTCTGGATCTGTGGTTGTGGGCCACCTGCAGCCCCTGTGTTTCTGCACAGCAGCCGCTGCTGCTATTATTGTTATTGGTCTAATTATTAGTATTACTATTATAATATTGCTATTAGTATTATTTGTGTTAATATAATATATTAACATCAATACCATTACCACTACTATTACTTTACATCTGTATGTAGAACTATCACATTGCTATTACTTTTATTTGTATTAACATTAATACTATTTCCACTACTGCTGCTTTACATCTGTATGTAGAACTGAACCGTGCTGTGCTACTGCATGTTCACTTTCCTCATGCCCTCTCTCTCGCTCTCTCTCTCTCCCTCCCCTCTCTCTCAACCCAACCGGTCGAGGCAGATGACCGCCCACCCAGAGCCTGGTTCTGCTCGAGGTTTCTCCCTGTTAAAAGGGAGTTTTTCCTTGCCACTGTTGCTTGTGCTTGCTCTTGGTGGGAATTGTTGGGTCTCTGTACACATAAGGAGTCGGTCTAGATCTGCTCTTTATGACAAAGTGCCCTGAGATAACGTTGTTATGATATGGCGCTATATAAATAAAACTGAATTGAAACTGAATTGAACTGTAATGTGCTGTACTAGTATATTCTGAATTGAATTGTGGGAAATGAATTATGGGAAATGTAAGATAAATTTAAGTATGCTTAAAACTAAAAGTCAGTATTCATACTATAAAACACTTGATTTGAGTGTCGTATTGATGCACACTAAGAAAAGGGAGAACATTTCAATAAACTATAGATGGTTGTGAAAGAGCTCCAGAAAGCTCTAGGGAAACAAGATGTAAGAATTACACGTCATTACATGCTTTTAATGTCAGTGGCATACCAAAGTTGCAGTTTGGTTGACGTGTGTTGGTGCACGTAGGCCTATTGCATCATTTCCTGTTAGTGCAGAACTGTAAAGAATGTTGATTTGAAAAAAAACACTAACTGCAAAGAGTGCTATGGCAGTTAGTATATAGAACCTACTGTATAGAGTATGTATGTAGTATGGAATTGGGACACACTTGATAGTCTCAACGTAAAGAGTGAGCTGCCCGTTGCACCAGCTATACGCAAGTTCTCTCTTAAATCAGGATGCATAGTCCACACTAAACGATACGCTGAAGCTAGTTAGTTTGATACTAAAGCTGTGTCGATGTTTGGTTGCACCACAGAGACAGAGACTCTGGCGTAAAGTCCACACTAACAAAATACTGTCGCAGAAAATGAAATTTTCACTTCTTGTGGCCAATACCATGTTGCCTCTCTACCTAATAACGAAGAGGTTAACAGCTAAAAATATCTAACGTTAACAACAAAAGGGTCCGTAAACTAGGACAAAGCATTATGATTAGATGACAACTATACAACCTTAATCTACACTTAGTACAAAATAAGAACAGTGACATCAAGTGGTGACACCGCCAACAACAACAGAGTAATATAATGGTACCCTATTATTGGGCAACAAACACATGACGATAGCCTACACTTGAAACAAAAAACAGCCGGTATAATTCGCCCCTCCTCATCCTCCAAGTTATCCCACCTTTCAAAACGATGCGCCATGCCAACCGCTATTCTACGGAGGACTTTACACCTACTGGGGGCTAGGCGTAAGATTTGTTATAACTTATGCCCACGTTGGAACTATTTCAGCTGGTGCAACCTTTAAAATGTAAGTAGCGCGTAAACTCCGACCCATGTTAGAAATTCTGTTCAAACTAGGCTACGTTTGAATTTACGCATTGCTGGTGCAACCCAGTGCAGTTCACCCAGATTACAAAGACACATCTTCCCTCACGTCAGACAGTGTTGGTTTTATTTATCCAGGTTTTCAGATGTGTGTCTCAGAGATTTCTGCCTCCACATCAGTAGTTGTGGAGGCGAATAGAATTTAGTTTGTGCTGAGTGAGAAACCAGAATTACTGTTGTAATTAATGATTAAATCTCAGTTAAAAAAATCTAATGTAGGCCATGTTTGATTTTTTTACTTTTTTATAACAAAGCATATGACAGTGATGACAAAACATAAAGAGCACAAAAGATACATATAAATCCAAGAAAACCATTTCATCCACTAACTTTAGGATACTATGTACTGTATACAAGAACAAAGGCTAGCCCCATTTCCCACACCCAACATAGTGTAGCTTAAAGTTGGCAATATTGTTATAAAATAAAACTGGAGGCCACATTCTACCAGTATGATCTCAACATTGTGACTGGAACATGTACCGAATGATAAGGGGGTTGCTGTATGAGGTAACTAAACCTTGGAAATGTCACTAATGATACAGTATCCTAGCAGTGTTCATGGTAACTTCAATCACATCAGTTCAGGTTGGCAAATGCTCATGAGCAGTTTGAACCAGAGGCACCATCTTCATCATCAGGTGGACAGGCGACAAAATCAGCCAGCATGGAGGCCATGGCTTCATCATCCAGCTGAGGGACAGACAGACACAGACAACAGCTGAATCATCCATCTTCCATTAGAGATGTGTCTGATGCTAATGAAGGGAAAATCTATTCAGACTGACAGGTGGTTTATGGGAAATGTTTCTACAATGATACTTTAAAGCCACTATGTATAGAATTTTTATGTGATTATGACATCTTTCATATTATTCTGATGGAATAATATTAAGTTTTGTTGTCAGATGATCCGGGGGGGTAGCCTTTATTAATCGTGCCCCCGGGGATGCCAAAGTTAGAAAAATTAAATATTGAATATAATAATGGCTTTAAAAAAGGGACCCCGAAACTGAAAATTGTTAATCTGTAACTAAATATGTTTTGGTGTGATAGTGGCCATCGCATCAGTAACAGTTTATTGTTCCCATGTAAGCTGGAATTCTGCCTCTGTGGAGATATGCATAAATATCTATATGTAAACATCTTTGCTAACTATGTAGAAAAGCATGTTATGTGCAACAGTAGGTCACAGAGTAGCCACCTCCCAAACCTCAACAATCCAGCAGGCTGATTGGCTGATTTAACATTCTGTTGGGAAGTTTTCTCTATTTTTTCTTTCAGAGTCTGGTCATACATTTCAGCAGAGTACTGACAGAGTGATCTTCTATCAACTACGGTTTATTACAACTACAGTAAGTACAGTAGATTCAAGTTGAAGCAGGAAGTGGGTCTGTGAACTATGATGGCGTTTACAATGGACAGTTCAAGTAATAATTTACTGTTCGCCTTAGTTTTCTCTTCCAGAATAAACTGATTATTGGCAGTTATTTGGTGATATGTCTAACTTCAAATGGTTTTCACAGCACAGCAGTTAATTATATATTTGTGAGTGTGCAAAAGCATGATTCCAAATCAAATCTCCTGTTCCTTTAATGATTATGTCTTGCATGATTAGAATATAAATTAGAACCAGGAAACAAGGAAATCCAAAATCAGCCATGAATTTTTACCTTTTTCTTTTCAGGGCTCTGCTCCACCTCTTCCTCCTTATGCGCCTCCTCTCTCTTCCTCTTCACTCCTTTCCCATCCTCTCCATCACTCTCTCCCCCTCCCCCTCCTCCTGTTTCCTGCTGCTCTGGTTTTATGTTTTCTCTTTTCTCAGCGTCTGTCTCCTCTTGCCCTTTTGTATTAGGGCCTGTAGAGGTTTCAGGATCTGCTGCTGCGGAGTCTGCTAGCTGCTCCTCCTGATGACTGGATGGCTGGTTATCACTCACACTGGCTTCCTGTGCAGGTTCAGCTCCTGACTCCTGTTGAGTTGAAGAGTCAGCTTTAGGTAGATAGCTCAGTTGTAACAAAACTGTAACAATAGCAGTTAATTTATCTACTATTGGTGGAGCAATAACACAGATAATGGAGGAGGGCATAGAAATATGTAGATGCATCGTGTTAAAGAAATATTCCTGACCTCCAGAAACATTTTGGGACCCCAGACTCATGCGTGCATACCTTTATTGGCATGTTACCAGCGCTAACTGTTGATCAGTGAAATATCCAGCAACACCATCTCACAAATGCTAGTAGAATGCATAATTAAGATAAGATGGGGCCCCACTCATGAACACATTGCTCAATGGCACCACCAGGTGTTCAAAAACTTCACAACTTTAATGCCAGGGAAGGGGCCCCATGATATGCACTGCCATCATCATGTCATGTCAACCAGATACTGGATGACGACCTTCCATGTCTTCCGTGTTCATAATAACACAACACTCAGACTTATTCTAGGGATGCACTATACAGTTTAATGACATAAGTAAGTGTTTAACTGGATATATGGTCTTTTAGAGCAAAGTCAGATGACATCATCCATCATGTCAAAAAAGTAAAACGGAACAGTCTTATTCTTGAATATGGAGAGGTGGGGGGTATATTATGAAGCCCAAGTATTAATTGGTATGATGATCAAACATTTAAAAGATTGTAAAGGGGAGGTAAAGTAAAAGTAAATCTGTCTATCGCTGCAAATATGTTCCTGCTGAACTTGATCCCTCGACTCAGTCCCACTGTGACTTTTGCTCCAGAGTAATGTACCTTTATTAAAAACAATCTGCTTTCTTCAGAAGATACTGTGAAAAGGAACAGCGTGATTTCCACTGAATCCATCCTACATTGTTCCCCCTCTTTCCCTTATACCATTCTTTGTTCTGTTCTTTCTTCCTTCCATTCGTTCCCTCTTGGTTCCTTCCCAATTTCATTCCCTGTCAAACTACTTGTAACAGGTCTACTTCGAAGTGAACCTTCAACTAAATTCAGGTAAAACAAAACTCAAACATCAACTCCTTTTTGTACACTTCAGCGCCTATTAGAGTTTTGCTAGCTTTTTTGACTCTTTTCAGTGCTTTCAGCTTATACAATTTAACTCATTTTAGTACACTTAACACTTCAAACAACATTCCAACTGCTTTCACTGCTCAGATTTCACCGGATTCACTGATTAGAGTTCAACGTACACTCCTGTCAGAGCTTACAAGTTCAGCTCCTTTCAGTACAGTTTAGCTAATTTCCATGCTTATACATGAACTGCCTTTTTCCTTTCAGCAAATAGAAAACTCATACCTCAACTCCTTTTTGTTGCTTAGACTGATACTCCATCACCTCTCAGCTCCTTTTAGTACACTCAAAAGAATCATTTTGAGAAATGCACTAATTAGCTTTCTAGTTCACAGTAACTCCCTGGAGACTCTTCTGGTTGACTGGCAACTGCTCAGAGACATGAAATAGTCCAAAATGTTACCTCCCGTAAAACGAACTGTTGTTTTGACACTGTTTCTGAACGTAATAAACAATTAAAATATATTGTGTTTATCTGTGAGTTTTAGAGGTGTTGGTAGGGGGATTTACATTTCCCATTTACAGTCTTTATACTAAGCTAAGCTAGCCAGCTGCAGCCTTATATTTAATGGACAGATATGACAGTGGTATCAGTCATCTCATCCAACTCTCTGCCAGAAAGCGAATAAGCATATTTCTCAAAATGTCAAACTACTGCTTTAAGCTTACATTTCAACTAACACACACAACTGGTTCCACTGCTTAAATTTCATTTTGGATCCACTGACTACACTTTAACTTACACTTAAATTCTTGTCAGTGCTTACATTTAAACTTCAGCTTCTTTTAGTACATTTTAGCTCATTTCCATGCTTATATATCAATTGCCATTTCAACTCCTTTCAGTTTACACTTCAACTCATTTTAGGGCTTTTCTTAATTTCTTTCATCCTCCCACCCTTTTTTGCATTTCAGAGTATTTTAACACTCTTAAGTAGGTCAGTATGCTTCAAAGGAGACATTTTAAAGCTGTGGTAACTACCTGTTGATTCTGTTTGGTTGTGCATTCTTCTGAGGCGGCTGTCAGCTCAATCTCATTGGCTCCTTGCTCCCACGAGCTTGCCTCCTCTTGCAGCCCTCCTCCTCCCTCTCCTCTTCCTCCCCCCCCCCCCTCCTCCTCAGTCTCCTCCCTCTCCTCCAGTGCTCCTCCTGTGACACACAGGATCTGTGGCATGGTGGGGTCATCCATCCTTTCACTTTCGTCCTCCTCCCCCTCCCGCGCCTCCTCCAGGACTCCGATGCTCTCTACCTCTTGTACCTTCATCCTCTCCTCTCCGAACAGCGCTCTGTTCGTCTGGATTTCTTCTATCCCTCCTTCTGCTTCTCCCTCCACACTGAATCCAGCCATCCCTCCTTTATCCACCGCTGCTCGGAGCACGTTCCCCTCCTCTATCCCTGCCTCTCCAGCTTTGTCCTCTACTCCATCCAGTGGAGGTATATCCCCATCCTCCTCCTCCTCCTCCTCTTCCTCCAACTCTTCCCCCTCTTCTTCATCATAATCATCATACTCCTCCCCGTCATAAAACTCTTCATCAGCAAAATCGCTCACTTCCTCCTCTTCGTCCTCCTCATCCATCCCTTCCTCCTCCTCTTCCTCCAGCTCTTCATCATCCTCCATGTCCTCCTCTTCTTCCTCCTCATCATCAGTGCTGTTGATGTTAATAACGCCAGAGTCCTCGTTGCTGGCGGGCTGTGGTTGGTGCTGGTGGAGGTGCCGTCCCTGCTGACTTAGCTGATTCTGCAGCTGGTGGAGTGGTAGACCCATGGGACCGGGCTGGCCCGGTGTGGAGGGCTGCATCAGCATCTGCTGGAGCTGGGGTCTGCCAGGCAATGAGTCCCCCAGAACACCAGGTGGAGCTGTGAGTGTGCCGGAGTTCAAAGGTGGAACCAGGGAGACCACCGAGGTGCTGGAAGGAGGAAAGGAGTTGATAGGGGTGGCGGAGGTGGTGAGTAGGGGGGAGGAGGTGGCGAGGTCATTGGGGAGCGAGACCCCATCTATTGTGGTTGTTGTTGCTGTGGTGGGGACCATGGTGGCAGATTCTCCTCCTGGTAGTGTGACTGTAGCGCTCCCTGGTGCAGCAGAGGCCATGTTCTGAGCATTTGCTGGTGCGGGCGTCTCATCTTGCTGGTTCTCCATGTTGAGCATCCCCGGAGGAACGATGACCACGCTGTCGTCTGAGTCACTGGCCAGAGAGATCTCCACATCCTCCGCTTCCTCTCTGTCATAGCGGACAAACACAGGTCTCTGGCCCTCTGGAGGGCCCAGCCCGGCAGGGTCCTGCTGGTGGGACAGGATCATGTCTCCTGGTGTGGGGGCCTGGCCCGGCAGTCCTGGAACCAGGGAGAGGTGGTTCTCCAGAGGACCCAGCAGGGAAGCGGGGCCCAGGCCGAGGGAGTGGCGGGAGGGAAAGGGAGGAGGGACTGGTCCTCCTAGGAGGGCTGGCAAAGTGAGTCCGGTGGTAGGTCCCTGGGAGGAGGGGAGGACTGGAGCGGTGGGGGTGGGTTTCAGGGTGAGGGGTGGTAAGGGGAGAGCGATGGAGGGAGTGCGGGGATGGAGGAGAGAGTTACAGATGGTCTGAGCCTCAGTACAGAATGTAGAGACCTGAAAGGGGAGAGAGGGGGGACCAGCACAGAGAGTCATTAAAAACTGTGAAATGACAGACAGCAAACATACACATGTAAACATAGTACATGATTGATGCTTGTACTGTGGTGCCTCATCCGATACCTCACGGTGTGTTACAGCAACAAAGACACTCACAAAAAGGGGAGCTGTGTTCAAGTCATCATACATTTTGTAAAGCTGTAGTCAGTTCAGCCCATGGTTACATCAGTTTCGCCACAGAGACTTAATGGGTAACTTAGCATGAAGGAGAACTACTGTTGCTATGGTTACCTGCAGTTTAATATGCCTCTTTTGCAAATGTAGGCCATGTTCTGCCAGACAATAGCATTGTGACTGCCTTATTTTTTTCAATGAGACCTGTGTGATGATGCAGTAGGGATGCCAAAGGAGAGGGCTCCGGGCAAAAATTAACGCAGTGTTGTCCGAGAAAAAGTTTAACCTGGCTTAACCTTTACTACAACATGGGCAGTAGTATTCTACTGTTTACCTTTACCTTTTTACGATGTTGCAAACGAAAGATAAAGTGGTCACGAAACTTTCCAGAGTTGTAAAATCCTGTCTCATAGTATTATAAACTACTGTGCAGAGTTTTGGTGTCTGATAAAAATTCTAACTCATTGATCTATTCCTCAAACCGGCCAACACACTTGTAGAACTCAGCAGTTTCTCCCTCATACAGTCTTACTCCCTCCCTCAGAGCAGTCACCTTGATGTTGCGGTCGGTGCGGCCATTACTGAGGATGGACACAGCACAGGTCAGAGGTGGAGGCCAACAGGGTGAAGGGACCAGGACCAGAGCCAGCAATAACCTGAAAATCCACACATACAAAACACTGATATGAACCCATCTACACTGCACCACACAACTGCCTTCATTTTCCTCATCTTTGTTATAACTACACATAAGGAGTTGGTCTAGACCTGCTCTTTATGACAAAGTGCCCTGAGATAACTTTGTTATGATATGGCGCTATATAAATAAAACTGAATTGAATTGAATTGAATAACATATAAGTCAAACTACACTCAATTTTGGACTTTAATTTGTGTGTACGAAAAAGGCTATGATTTACCCAATATGGATATTAACACTATAAATTACAGCTGACAGTCAGCACTTTAACATCAGTCATTAATTAATTCATTAGTAATAATTAACTTTTTTATAGCATATTTCATACACAAAATGCAGCTATAATTGCTTGACAAAGTAATAACCAAAAACACTGCACTTATTTCACATCATTCACATCAAACAAGTAAATCTATGTTTGATGTGAATGAAGGTAGTACCTGTATAGCTCTCGTCGGGTGAGGGCACTGCTGTACTGCCCACTGACACCCCCTGCAGATTCACATGAAGTGCTGCTGTTGGACTGTTGCTGCTGTAGACGCACACACAGCGGCAGCACCACGTCATGGAGACGCTGTGAGAAAATCAAAACAGAGCAGAAACCCACAGACAGAGAGAGAATGAGGCTCTCATATTGCAATACGGTTACGTGATGAAGACAGAAGGGAGAACCAGAAACCACAGACAATACAACAACAGGCATTTTCAGACCAAAAGATCTGGGGACTCCCTGAGAGGAACTGCCCACTGGGGAGCTTCCCTGAGAACTACATACCTTCAAGGGCTTTTTTTCTGTTTGCATTCGCAACGCCAATAGGAACGTCAAAGTGACGTAAGCCGGGACGGCAGTTGGTATAGCAACGTCACACGCAACATGTTTATATTTCGCTTTGACGAGTCAAAATTGCGCTGTATTTCCCCCATTGCATATACGCTCAATAAATCCTGGACTTCAGTTGGCCCATTTGTCCGTGTTTTTTTTAACGTTACCATTACCTGCTGTTACACAGGTTTTTAAAGATAGTGGTTGCAGGTGTCGCATTGGCTCATGTGTAACCAGTAAACGTACAGTTACGTCTGGACCAATCACCGTACACATACGTCGCTCAAGGTTCCTCTTGATCCGGAAGAGTACCTCCTCTGAAGAAGGAGCTAAAAATGTCCCTCAAGATGGCGTTCTAAGAACTACCATCGTTCCCAGTTCTTGCAGTGCAAACACAATTTAAAAAAGAAGGGGGGCAGGTTCTCAAACGTTTCTTAGAACTATGAAAAAGTTCCTTCGGTCCGATAATGCCTAATACTGACATTTACCTTGTGTATATCATCCTTGAGCAGTGTACCACTGGTCAGTATGATTTGTCTCAGTACTGTGAAGAAAACAAATTTGTGTGATTACATTGGACTTACAGAAGACCAGCAGACCAATAAAACTCATATAATATTATATCTTAGGATGTAATCAAACGGAGGCAGCATCTCACCCCTAAGGGCTGAAAGGCAAGTATCCTGATTAGCCAGAAGGTCTCCTTTCCTCTGAAGTAACGGCCCGACTGCGTCTGCTATGACCAATGGTTTTGTCCTGCGCGGGCCCGGCTTCCCTCCAGGAACCACATCTGCTGACAGACCCGCCCGGAGCTGGAGGACAGGACAACACAGGGACAAAGAGTGAGCTGGAGACAACACTTACATGCTGCTGCATTGACATACAGTGCATCCGGAAAGTATTCACAGCGCTTCACGTTTTCCACATTCTGTCATGTTACAGCCTTATTCCAAAATGGAATAAATTCATTTCTGTCCTCAAAATTCTACACACAATACCCCATAATGACAAAGTGAAAACAGTTTTTTAGAGAGTTTTGCAAATTTATTAAAAATAAAAATCTAAGAAATCACATGTACATAAGTATTCACAGCCTTTGCCATGAAGCTCAAAATTGAGCTCAGGTCCATCCTGTTTCCACTGATCATCCTTGAGATGTTCCTACAGCTTAATTGGAGTCCACCTGTGGTAAATTCAGTTGATCGGACATGATTTGGAAAGGCACACACCTGTCTATATAAGGTCCCACACTTGACAGTGCATGTCAGAGCACAAACCAAGCATGAAGTCAAAGGAATTGTCTGTAGACCTCCGAGACAGGATTGTGTCAAGGCACAAATCTGGGGATGGGTACAGAAAAATATCTGCTGCCTTGAAGGTCCCAATGAGCACAGTGGCCTCCATCATCCGTAAATGGAAGAAGTTCGCAACCACCAGGACTCTTCCTAGAGCTGGCCGGCCGTCTAAACTGAGCGATCGGGGTCAGGGAGGTGACCCGAGAACCCGATGGTCACTCTGTCAGAGCTACAGCATTCCTCTGTGGAGAGAGGAGAACCTTCCAGAAGGACAACCATCTCTGCAGCAATCCACCAATCAGGCCTGTATGGTAGAGTGGCCAGACGGAAGCCACTCCTTAGTAAAAAGCACATTGCAGCCCGCCTGGAGTTTGCCAAAATGCACCTAAAGGACTCTCAGACCATGAGAAACAAAATTCTCTGGTCTGATGAGACAAAGATTGAACTCTTTGGCGTGAATGCCAGGCGTCATGTTTGGAGGAAACCAGGCACCGCTCATCATCAGGCCAATACCATCCCTACAGTGAAGCATGGTGGTGGCAGCATCATGCTGTGGGGATGTTTTTCAGCGGCAGGAACTGGGAGACNGATGTTCCTACAGCTTAATTGGAGTCCACCTGTGGTAAATTCAGTTGATCGGACATGATTTGGAAAGGCACACACCTGTCTATATAAGGTCCCACACTTGACAGTGCATGTCAGAGCACAAACCAAGCATGAAGTCAAAGGAATTGTCTGTAGACCTCCGAGACAGGATTGTGTCAAGGCACAAATCTGGGGATGGGTACAGAAAAATATCTGCTGCCTTGAAGGTCCCAATGAGCACAGTGGCCTCCATCATCCGTAAATGGAAGAAGTTCGGAACCACCAGGACTCTTCCTAGAGCTGGCCGGCCGTCTAAACTGAGCGATCGGGGGAGAAGGGCCCTAGTCAGGGAGGTGACCAAGAACCCGATGGTCACTCTGTCAGAGCTACGGCATTCCTCTGTGGAGAGAGGAGAACCTTCCAGAAGGACAACCATCTCTGCAGCAATCCACCAACCAGGCCTGTATGGTAGAGTGGCCAGGCGGAAGCCACTCCTTAGTAAAAAGCACATTGCAGCCCGCCTGGAGTTTGCCAAAATGCACCTAAAGGACTCTCAGACCATGAGAAACAAAATTCTCTGGTCTGATGAGACAAAGATTGAACTCTTTGGCGTGAATGCCAGGCGTCATGTTTGGAGGAAACCAGGCACCGCTCATCATCAGGCCAATACCATCCCTACAGTGAAGCATGGTGGTGGCAGCATCATGCTGTGGGGATGTTTTTCAGCGGCAGGAACTGGGAGACTAGTCAGGATAGAGGGAAAGATGAATGCAGCTAAGTACAGAGACATCCTGGATGAAAACCTGCACCAGAGCGCTCTTGACCTCAGACTGGGGCGACAGTCCATGTTTCAGCACGACAACGACCCTAAGCACACAGCCAAGATATCAAAGGAGTGGCTTCAGGACAACTCTGTGAATGTCCTTGAGTGGCCCAGCCAGAGCCCAGACTTGAATCCGATTGAACATCTCTGGAGAGATCTGAAAATGGCTGTGCACCGACGCTTCCCATCCAACCTGATGGAGCTTGAGAGGTGCTGCAAAGAGGAATGGGCGAAACTGCCCAAAGATAGGTGTGCCAAGCTTGTGGCATCATATTCAAAAAGACTTGAGGCTGTAATTGCTGCCAAAGGTGCATCAACAAAGTATTGAGCAAAGGCTGTGAATACTTATGTACATGTGATTTCTTAGTTTTTTATTTTTAATAAATTTGCAAAACTCTCTAAGAAACTTTTTTCACTTTGTCATTATGGGGTATTGTGTGTAGAATTTTGAGGACAGAAATGAATTTTTTCCATTTTGGAATAAGGCTGTAACATGAAAGAATGTGGAAAACGTGAAGCGCTGTGAATACTTTCCGGATGCACTGTATGACAGTAGACACCTGCTCCTGCAAACTACTAGTTCCCCTAAGGTTCAAAAAGCAAATCTATAAAACTAGGCGATTTTTACTGTAAAATACATGGTGCTTAAATACATTCAAACTAACTACATGGAACTAACCTTGACAGACTCCGCCCCTGGTGTGATGTCACTGAGCAGGTGGCTAAACAGGAGCTCTGAGTGGCCAGGGCTTCCCTGAAGGATGCTAGCAGAGGCTCCGGCCACCTGGACCCACAGCTCTAAGGTTCTGTACACTGATACCCGCACTGAGCTGTGGGATGAAGAAGAGACACAAGACAAATGCTCAGCTAATATTACAACATCATATACAGCTGCTAAATAAATATAGATACATTGGCATTTGTATCATAGCCACAACACTCCACGCTGCCCTCACCCACCTGGAGAAGAGGAACTCTTATGTGAGGATGCTGTTCATAGACTACAGTTCAGCATTCAACACCATAGTCCCCTCTAGACTCGACACCAAGCTAAGGGGTCTAGGACTCAGCCCCAGCCAATGCAGCTGGATCCTGGACGGGTCGACGCCAGGTGGTGAGGATGGGCTCCAACACCTCTGCCCCCCTGACCCTCAACACAGGAGCCCCTCAGGGCTGTGTGATGATCCCCCTCCTCTACTCCCTGTACACCCATGACTGTGTTGCTACACACAGCTCCAACTTGGTGATTAAGTTTGCAGATGACACGACGGTGATAGGCCTGATCAGCGACTGCGATGAGACGGCCTACAGGAGAGAGGTCAACAATCTGTCACAGTGGTGCCAGGAGAACAACCTCTCTCTCAACGTTGACAAGACCAAGGAGCTGATCGCAGACTTCAGGAAGAAAGGAGGGAAGCTGGACCCCATCACCATCAATGGGTCTGCTGTTGAGAAAGTCAGCAGCTTCAAGTTCCTCGTGTCCATATCACCAAGAACCTCAGCTGGGACGTACACACTGACCACGTGGTGAAAAAGGCCCAACAACGCCTCTTCCACCTCAGGCGGCTGAAGAAGTTCGGCATGGGGCCCAAGATCCTACGGGCCTTCTACAGAGGCACAACAGAGAGCATCCTGACTGGATGCATCACCATCTGGTTTGGGAACTGCACTGCCCTCAACCAGGCAGCACTGCGGAGGGTCGTGTGGTCAGCCCAACGCATCAGTGGATGTGAGCTTCCCTCCATCCAGGACATGTATAAGGAACGGTGTATCAGCAGAGCCCTCAGGATTATTAGAGACCCCAACCACCCTAACCACAGACTGTTTCACCGGCTACCGTCTGGCAAACGGTACCGCAGCCTCAAAGCCCGCACCAGCAGGCTACGAGACAGCTTTTTCTACCAAGCCACCAGGCTCTTGAATAATGGACAATAAGGACCAACACATTTATTATACTAGATTATACTATATATACATACACACAAACATACATATTGCACATACATTTTATTTATCCTATTTTCATATTTTTAGATCACTTATACCGTTATATACATGTATATAGTATTGACATACTGCTGGTATTTTTGTTTTGTTTTAACTGTTTACTCTTGTTTATTTAATAGTACTTATTTATGGTTACTCTGCAGGGCGGGGAACCAAAACATAAGACTTTTACTGTTTTATACTTGTATGGGACACGTAACAATAAAGAATCTTGAATCTTGTAAGCTCAGTTTTGCAAACGTGGACATTTTGCAAGTCTGTGCATTTAGACACAGGCTTGCAAACTCACTTTCACAATTGCAGCGGCAAAAATACTTACGCGAGTGTGCATGTGCATGCTTACGGACCTTTGACAGGTTTACTACGTGGAAATGTTTTGTACACCGGGTGTCGCAAAAGAAACAGGCTATCCGCAAGGGAGGGAGGGCGGGATCTCCAGCTTCTGACCAATCAGTGTCTTTGGAATCGCTACGCACAACACAGTTGGCTAGTCTAGTTTCTTTTGCGAAACCCTGTGTACAAAACATTACCACGCAGTAAACCTGTCAAAACTCTGTAAGCATGCAGGCGTCTGAATGCACCGACTTGCAAAACGGAGTTTGCAGACAGAAAACAAAATGTACAAGTCTAAAAAACTAAGCTTACAGATACAAACTTCAAGGTATACATTTACAAAACTACAGTTACAGATACAAACCCTGTTTTCAAGTACACCTTTTGAATGATATAATATTCCATAAATAAACATCCTCCTTCCCATACACCGCTGCGTTCTAATACAAGCTTGGCCATTTTGCTCAAAGTTGTTTGAATTGTAATAAACCAAAAGAACTTTAGCCTTATTCCAGACCTCAGTCCCTCAACGAACCAGTGTGTATCCTGTGTATCACCCAGAGAAAAAATAAATGAATGAATAAAAACACTTGTAAGGAACTTCTATCTTGTTATCACCTTATTATTAAACAGCTAACAACAGTCTTCTTTAATGCTGTGGTATGGTCAGTTTGTGATAGTCCTGCAGTTACCTGTAGGCTCTCTGCTGTCCCAGACTGGCTTCAGGTAGAGGCATCCAAGCAGACAAGGTTTGAGAAAACAGCCTCTGTAGCACAGCAGCATACTGAACCATGCCGCTTCGCACACTGTAATACAGACAGTGTCAGCACCACACAACCATCACAATGCTTAAACTGTTACGTTATGTAGTTGCTGGTATCTTCAGTGTATGCACGTCAGTACTCACGCTGTGATAAGAGCTGGTAAGACCTCCAGTGTGTTGGTGTGTATGATGGGCAAGACCAGCAACCTCACACTTCCATCTCCTGTTAAATTCTGACACACACACACACACAGTCAACTAAAAACATTGATTAGGATCAATATTGTTTGTCTGAATGTGTATTGAAAAATGTAGATTATATGCTCAGTTTTGCAGCTTATACACATAGCACCACGATGTCTTCTAAACATCTGTATGTCCCAGATGTAATTTAAAAAAGGACAAGCTGTACAATCATCCATTTTAGTCAGGTGATGGTTCAGGTTCAGCTTGGAGATAGTTTCATTAATGAGTATATATTAGAACATCTGAGAGTCTTGCCTCCCCAGACCCTATTGTTAAATACTCAGTGTGTTTATGTGTGTGTGTG